>JADRCD010179277.1:0-12778 GCA_019843815.1 Montemys delectorum
AGCCTTGTAAGTCACACTTGTTGGAGTCTCTCTAAATGGTATGTTTTTAAAATCGTTTAGTGACAACTTACCTACCAGAGAAAATAGGCACAATTAAAATGGACCCTGCATGCTAGGGAGGCTCGTAGGTGCTTATTATTTTAACTGTTTCCAATTAGCTTGTCCCTTTGCCTTGAAGTGTAAACAAAGGAGTGGCAGAATGAGCAGCTGGAGATGAAGAGTGGTGTGCTGCTGCTGTGCTGCAGGCGGCCACAGGGAGAGTCTGGAGGACCATGCTAGTCAGTGGTCCTCTACTAGTGCCCAGTTCACTTGACTCACTTCTTAGAACTCCTTATGTTGAGACCCTTGATCATCTGTAACAGTCTTCCAACTTCAGAGTTAACTATCAAGTGTGCTATGTTGGTAAGAAGCAGAAGCAAAACATGTGAGTTGAGTTTCCAAAGGGAAACAAACAAGCATAGCTACCAGCCTTCACGTTTCATCTTGGTAATATCAGAACTTTTCTCCTCTAGGAAGCCTTTTCCAGCTCTATTTTCCCATTGCATTTTCTTTCTTTCTCATGTTTGAGGCCACTTGGAGTGCAATGATGTTATTACCATTCTGTGCTATAGGAAACAGGCTTGCCTAGGGCTCTGCCTGCCATGGAGCCATCATTTTGGAGAAATGATTGCCCCTTCTAGATCTCAGGTTTCTTTTTAATAGTTATAGTTCACCTGACCCTAAGGCCCTGGAAGAGTTGAAGTTCTATGGCATATTTTATACTGTGTGATATTTCACATGTCTGACTTTTACATCATCATTGTCATTCAGATATGAGCTCCCTATATAGCTCTATCTGGTCTAGAACTTTCTATATAATCCAGACTGTCTTCAAAGTCTCCATCCTCCTGCCTCAACCTCCTGAGTGCTGGATTTACATGTATGTGTACCATACCCAGTCTTTTCATATCTCCTTTTTAGGACAGGGGATGAAGTTTTGAGGTGGAGTGCTCTCTTAGCACGCACAAAGCCCTGGGTTGGCTTCCAGCACTATAAACAAACATGCGTGTCTAATTTTTGAAAATCTGCTCCACTCTTAGCTCTTAGCTCCTGGTTGTTGCCCAGTAGAGAGAAATTACTTCTGTGTAGTCTACAGGCTTTGTAAATGTTACTCTCTTGCCTCATTAATGCCCTACATTATTTTTTTGAGTGTTTGGGTCTGATTCACACAACTGAGCATTTTCTCATGAGCCAGACAGTTAATTTGTTTAGAACCAGAAATATCTGAGAAGTATAGGACTGCCATTTCTGAATATGGCTGTATTTATATTCTTCACATCACCTTGGGAACTGGGTCAAATAATCTTTGCCAAATTATAATGGACAATTGTTTCCCTTTAGCATTTTATTATATTACTTGGTCTGTTTGTTTCTTGGTATCAGTTTCCTTTATAGTTTATTCTGATCAGGCCTCATTTTCAATAATATACCAGACATTTGTGTGGCATTGTGTTGTATATGAAATCCTCCCAACCTGAGAATAGCAAGTGCTACCTATCTCTCTCCCATTCCCAGAACTCTGGGGAGACATAAGCAGAATTAAACCAGGTGAAATATGCAGGGAGAGCAAAGGGCTAGAAACTCTACCAGAATCCCCAATTCCTCTCCAAACTATGTAAGTAGAACTGTATAATCATGCTTTCACCTTTTTGTGGTCAGGCTAAGACATGTCTTCATGCACACAACTCTTTCTCCCATTTTTACAACAGTAGCTCTCAAACGCCTCTCCCAATAGTCTTTTGCCTACTTTACTCTACCACAGGTAGGCTGGAATGATCTCGTTATACAGAGAACAGATAAACAACACCTATCAATGGTAACAGCAGGAAGGTGGCTGAAGAGTTTAAGAGATCAGCCAGGAGGAGAAACTGAGATCTGAGATTATTGGTACTGTGGAAGTACTAAAAGAGTAAGAGATAGTGGAAAGCTGAGATTATGGGAAAAGACTATGAAGAATCAAAAGTGGGAGACTTTGGAGAGCTAAGACTACGAGTTCTGATCATTGTAAGAGTTCCAAGAGAGTTCGAAATATTAATAGCTATGGAACTCCCAGCACCTGCAGCTCAGGAGCTCTGACACTTGCTGCCAGGCTGCCTGCATTCAAAGCCAGAACAATAATCTTCTGACCTGAGTACCCAGAATTATATGTGCGTAGTTTGGAGGGATAAGCTCTTAGTTAGCAGAGCCTGCACTATCTGTCCTTGGGGTTATGAGCCTAGCCTCCAAGCACTAGGGCTTGGACTGCCAAGACTAAAGGGTAATACATACTTTCAGTTCTCACCTGAGAAAAAGAGCCCCAACCACTTGTAATACCTGGACCCATGCCATAACCCACACTCTCTGGCCAGGTCTTGGGCTTTGCCTCTTAGGCTTCCCTTTGTCTTTCTAATTGGATTCTGCTTGGAGTCTTTCAAAGTGCCACCTGGTCTCTTCCAAATCCTACCTCTAACCGTTGTCTGATTCTTCTTGTCCACGCAGCTGTTCTGGGCTTTCTTATGGAGTATACCTTGGCTTCAAGTTCTGCTCATTTGGGAACTTGTCACTAGAACGAGACAGTCTTATTAAGCAAGTCTTTGTTCACTGTTGGGTTCTTCATGGCCTCTAAGATGGATTCTTATGTATGGTAAATGGACTATCTTTGCATTGCTATGACCAAAATATCTGAGAGAACAACTTAAGAGAAGATAGGCTTTGTTGTTGATTATTTGTTTGTTTGTTTGTTTTATTTTGTTTTGTTTTTTGAGTCTCAGTCCATGATAGTAGAGGAGGCAGGACAGAGTGACTCAGTCCATGGTAGTTGGAGCATGTACCAGCTATTCACGTGGTGATGCCCAGGAAAAATGGCAGGTCAGAACCAGAGATACTTATAACTTTCAAAGGCCTAACCCCAATAATCCACTTTTACAAGCTGTGCCCCACCTCTAAAGGTTCCACAACCTTCAAAATAGCCCAATAAAATTGGAATTTAAACCATTCTTCCCCTAGCCCCAAAGGCCCACGGCCATCTGAGATGATTAGATTTAATTAGCAACATGCTACAATCTATAATCCCCTAAGAAAGCCGCAATTAGAGATTGTCTACATTGGTTTGACTGTGGTCATGTCTGTGTGGAATCGTCTGAATTAAGGTAATTGGAAGACCCAGCCCACTGTGGGTAACACCATTCCATAGACAGAGTATGTGCTGAAGAGTAGGAATGGGATACTGAACTGTATGAGTGTAGAAATCAAGCTGAGTGCAAATAAGCAAGAGTGCATGTATCCATTTCTTTCTCCTCTTGTCTGTACATGTGATATGTCCAACTGTTTTAAGTTCCTGCCACCTTAACTTCCCGGCTATGATAGATTGTCACCTGGGATTGTGAGCTAAAGCAAACCTTATTTTCCCCAAGTTGTTTTTTTTTTTTTTTTTAAACTAGATTACTTTGTTACAGCAACAAAAATGAAAACTACACCATCTGATAATAAATCATGCATTAAGTCGATTTAAACAGTTGCCATAGCTTTAAGAGCTCCGACAGTGATCAAAAGTTCAATGTCTCTTATGTAACTCAAGGAAATTCTTAACTGTGAGCTCCTGTTTAAAAAAAAAAAAAGTTGCATGATTCCAACATACTGAAGCACCATTCTGAAAGAGAAGGACAAGGCCAGAACAAGGAAAAGTGAATCAAAACAACATTGAAACTAGCAAAGCAAACTACAATGAAACACCCAAATCCTATACCTCAATGGCCACAGTGCCCATAACATCTGAAGCATATGGTGTCATATGTGGGTATCAGTGGTTGTGTGTAGATGTCATATGTGGACATCAGTGTGTGTATGTGTAGATGTGCCCCAATGGTCCTGCACCTATTCACACATAGCTTCTCTGCTTGACCAGCTGTGCTATGTGCCTATACCTTTCCTTGAGAGACATTATGCATCTCCGAGACCCTGGATTCTCCACTACAACTTCGGTTTCAGCTTGGCTTCGAGGCCTTCTGCAAGGACTCCAATCCAGTTGTACACTCATTGTCTGGCTTCATAGGCTTTTTTTTTTTCCTGAAACTTTGGTGCAAGATTTCATGATCCCACAACACTTGCATCCTGCCCACCTACAAAACTGGCATCACATGGTTAATACCAAGTTTGTCTAATAACTCAAGAAGTAGTCGAATCCTTGTACTAGCTACTTTTATGTTAACCTGTAACAAGCCAGATTCATCAGAGAAGAGAGCATCAATTGAGAAAACACCTCCATCAGATGTAGGCAAATCTGGATTGGTGGGAGAGGGCCCAGTACATTGTGGATGGTGCCATCTCTTGCCTGGTGGCCCTGGGTTCTATAAAAAAGCAGGCTGAGTAAGCCATCAGGAGCAAGCCAGTAAGCAACATTCCTCCACAGCCTCTGTATCAGCTCTTGCTTCCAGGTTCCTGGCCTGCTTGAGTTCCTGCTGTGACTTTTGATGATGAACTATAATGTGGAAGTGTAAGCTGAATAAACCGTTTCACCCCCAAGTTCCTTTGGTCATGATGTTTAATCACAGCAATAGTAACCCTAACTAAGACAGCCCTTGGACATAGCTGCAGTGGCCTCTGAGTGCATGTGGAGCTGAACCTGGACAATACTTTCCTAGAAAGCCCTTTCCAGTAGGGCGCCCAGTGACACACTCTTCTCAGATGGAAGCTTACGCTTTCATACCCTGGAGTCTTGGTGGTGATTGGTGGTTGGGTCTTGCAGCAGAGCAATCTTTCCGATGGTCCCAGTGCCCAGTTTACCTTCAGTCATGTTTCTGCATTGCTCCTTATGATTTTCATCATCAAGTCAGCTTTAAGTAACCAGCAACAGCCATGCTACAAACTAAATGCTATGTTATATTTAGATTTTATTCACCAAATAAATTAATCATTACTTTTGAATTCAACCTCACTCTAATTTGCTAAAAAAAATATAACCAGATTCTTAGCCAGAAGAGTGGCCTCTTCTCCAATCCCTGACCCAGACCTTACTGCCATCTGAAAGCTCAGGAGCCCAGCCTCTGTGGTCTGTGTTTCTGTCCACATTCTGTTCTCTCAAACCCCCAACATCAGTCATTTATTTGGTGGCGCTGACAGCATTCTGAGGCTTTTCTAACCTGTGGCTCCAGGCTTTCCAAATCCTTCCCACATATCAGTTCCAAAGGCCCAAGAACCGTGTGATCAGATCTACTCCAAGGATCAGTTACTTTTAGGTTGCCGTGACCAAAATACCTAGCCAAAAACCTAAAAGAGGAAGGGTTTGTCATTTCAGAAGTTTTGGTCCATCATAGTCGGGGAGGCAGGACCGTGTGGCAGCTGGTCAGGGAGGAAAGAAAGCAGACAGGAACCAGGGGAGGGTATAATATGCAAAATCTACCCGTAGCAACTGACTTCTACAAGCCATGCCTCATGTCCTGAATGTTCCATGGCCTTAAACAACAACAACACAAGAAATTGGGGACCAAGCAATTAAAATATGTCGGGGGGGGGAGCATTTCAGATTCAAAACATAATAGTGGGTTTTATGGGTTTTCTTTTGTTTGTTTTGTTTTGCTTTGTTTTGGGTGTTTAGGTTATTTTTGTTTTTAGACAGGGTCTCATATAGCCAAGGCTGGCCTTGAACTCCTGATCCTCCTGTCTGTCCCTTCTATTGCTAATGTGACAGAGGAGTACTACCACACCTGGCAACAGTAGATAATCAGCGAGCTTTGGTAAGAGCAAGAATGAGCGTAAATACATTAAGACAGTCTGGGGATGCACAAATGCTATCTTTTCCAATGATGTTCTCTAGAAGTTTATTGGTTGTCTAAGGGTTTCCTCACTTGAGACCACTGGCAAAACCTGGAAGGAGAGCTGGGCTGGTGCTCAGATGCCTGGGATTTGGTTTCTGCATGCTCTGACTTCTAGGCATTAGTTTCTTTCTCTGTGAAATGAGGTCACACCAGATGACTCTCCTACCCTTTCCTGCACTAACATTGCATAACTTCATAAGAAGAAAATATGAGCAGGATTTGGAGTCCAGTCCTTCCCACTCTGTTGACGTGCTGTCCACTTGCCCCCAGTTCCCCTCACAGTGCTTCATGACAGCTGTGGCATTCAGAAGGCTGGCCTAGGTAGACTTTTGTAAAGGGATTGATTTCTGTAAACACTAGCTGTAAGATGACATTTGCTACATTTGGAATAAAAATATGGCAGAACTGAATTGCTTTCCTGTCATGCAAGGAATAGCCACCCCTCCCACATGCATTCCAAACTCTCTCTCTCTCTCTCTCTCTCTGTCTCTCTCTCACACACACACACACACACAATTACACTCTTACAATCACACATACACACATTCATATACACAATTAATTATACTCTTACAATCACACATATACACACACTCACACACTTATACTCTCACACTAACACACACAATTGTACTCTCACACTCACACACACACACAATTGCACTCTTACAATCACACATATACACACACTCACACACTTATACTCTCACACTAACACACACAATTGTACACACACACACACACACACACACACACACACACACACACTTAGATGCTGCCTGAGAAGATAAGCACACTGTCATGCTAGCTCTGATGCTTCCTTCAGGTCTAAGCTCTATTCCCCACCTCCGCTCAAGAACCTTTGGAGATGAAAGGTAGTTGGGAACAATGATAGAAAAATAGATGTCTTTGTCCTGACCCCTGGCAGTGATGGTGAGGATAGCAGTTAACCCACATTTTTTCCTCTTTCCTTTGGTGACATACTGAGACCCCCAGGTAACTCCTCTACAAGATGCAACTTGCCACCTCACAAAACCCCAGTAAGACTGTGGGTGCAATTCTAGTTGGTCAGGCAGGGTGGGACCAGCTAAGGGATGGAGTTAAAGAGCCAGCACAGCATCCCAAGCCTAGGAGGAAGGTCCTGCCTGTGAAGTGGGAAGCACTTGGCCAACAAGCTCTGGGAAGTCTGACAGAGGGGTGAAAAATGAGCCTGGAAGAGCGGGAGCCAGGAAGGCAAGGAAAATAAAATCAAATCTGGATCCTGATTTAAAAGGCATTAGGCTGAGGGGAGCCAGGCACCTGGACATACTTTCCACAGCCTGTCACACAGGGCTTGCATTTTCCGCCAGGAGTGAGGGGAACTGGAGCCCTAATAGACTGGCATCTCAGCCTGTGGTCCCTACAACCAGGTTGCTCAGCAACAGAAAACGCTTGACAAGTGGAGTGCTTTGGGGTTGGAGGATAGGGACCCTTGCCTCCGTGACGTATAGAAAGGAGAGAGGAGGGGTGTTTCTGGAAGAGTTTGGTTCCAGCCGGTGTCCTGCAACATATAAAGAACATGAACATGATTAATGAATTGTGGGAGGCAGAGCTCTTATGTAATAAAAGCCTGCCTCTTCATCTGGAGTTTGAAATGAATTCTAGATACCTTAACATGTGAGTCATTACTCTGGAGATATTTTGGAGAGGTGTTTCTCAAAGTGAGCTCTTTCAGGATCCACTGAGCATTTCACACCAGCCAAGGAGAGTTGTGTGAGCACAGGCGACTCTGTAAGCCACTCAGGTCTGGAGGTCGGCACCACACTGTAGGTATCAGCCACCTATAGGGGATCACATGGCAATTGGGTGACTTACAATGGCTAGATGGACTTCGATGTCTCTCCCAGCTTTAATTTGAACGATATGTTTTGATGGTCATGTATCATGGGAAGGGGACCATGGATGGCTGTGCACGGTCAAATTATAGCTTAGTAAATATCAACCTCTTCTGCCTTCGTTATCATGCCTAGAGTTCCGCAATGGGAATTTAACTCCATAGATATAATCACTGTTTTTATGTATCAGAGTTTACATATATTTGTGTTTCATGTATTAAAAGAGTAAGGGAGGGATTTTGTCCCTTCTTAGAACTAATTTTTATCCAGATAGGGTATTACTGCCTGGATTTACATGGGGACTCACAGTGTGTGACGTGTCCTGGGGAGATGAAGAAGTATGGGCTAAGAAGAGAGGTCTGGCTCTCTAGGAAATGCGGACAGGAGAGAAGGTGAGAGAATCCCATCTCTAAGGGTAGCAGTGAAGTACCCTGGATGGGGACCTGAGAGTTGAGGGGACAGACCTGCATCAGGAAGAGCCGACTGCCCAGGAAAGATCTGTTCCAGATCTTTCTCAGAGATGGCAGATGGGGGCACTCTGCCCCTGCCTTACCCCATGGCTCATAAGCATCATGCCATTTGCAGAGAGGGTGGATTTCTTTTCCCTTACAGGGTGCGCCTCTTTGACAGCGGCTGGTTGTCGGAGAGGAGAATGGGAGACAAAGGGTCCAGAGGACAATAAGAATGAGAAAGGAAAACAGTTAGGAGCCAGCTTCTTTCTAATGGCAATTTGGGCAACTGGACCAACAAGATTATATTTACTGGGGGCCTGAGCTGAGAAGAACAGTGTGTGTGGTATGGTAGCACATGGGTGTCAGCTGAATGGGCCACACTTGCTCTTAGCTGCCTTTGTTATGGCTGTGAAAAAATACATTATAAAAGATATATAAATTCATATATGTGTATACACACAGATACACACACACACACATATATACACACACATATGGGAATAAACAGACTGTAGAGTAGTTCAGTACTATTTGTGTTTCAGGTGGACAATACTCTGACACGGTGGAGTCCTGCTTTTCACCCTCATCCCTGAGACACTGGAAAGGCCCACCGTGTGCGTATACGTACTTTCTGAAGCTTGCCATGCAACACCAAGGCCAGAAACCAAGTACTTCTGTGCATCAGAGTGGTGGGGAGAGTGTCGAGGATCCAGGCTTCCCAGCCAGGTCAGCTGGGATTTCTCCTGATTCTGTTCTCTAAGCCTCATGGGTGTGATGGGAGTCATCTCTCCTGCCTGATGTATAGCACAACAGCTGCCTAATAGAGAGCGCAGAGACATCAACATGCTACAGTGGACCCTTTGTCCTACCTACATTCTTAAACTACCTGAGAGCACAGATTGGACCAGTCCCTCTCTACACTGTTTCCTTCTGCATATTTGTGACTAATTTGTAAATTAGACACAATGGAAGAGCCACAGCAATAAATTAGTGATACAGCAGAAGAATTCTAGCAATGTACTACAACAAAACAATCTGAACTTATGACTTGTTTATTTCTAGATTTTTCTGTTTACCGTGTTTTGGATAGCCATTGGCGACAAGTATCTAAAACCATGAAAAGTGAAGCCTCAGATGAGTGGAGACTCCTGCAGAAACAGGAGTGGAACGGCCCGTCTGCCCACAGCACTCCTCTGATGATCTCCAAGAAAGCCTTAAAGTAGAATTCCTACTAGTTAAGGGAGCACCCAGAAGGGCGGGGTTAGGAGTAAAGGAGGCCGAGTTTGCCTGCGGGTCTGCTGGGCCACAGTCACCATCTCTGTGTGCTCGATGGCTCTGCCCTGTATTTCTTTTCTGAGTTGGGTCTCCTTTAGATGATTGCTACAGGGAGTCAGACTTCATTTTTACTTAGTCCGTGCTCAATGGTCCTTTGTCACAAGTCATTCACTGCTCAGGATCCTCTATTTTTCACCTGAGGTGTCAGTCATTTTCCAGAGTGCTGTCACGTGACATTATAATGGTTACTATTCCGTTCAATCAGATCCGCTGCTGTTTGGCAAATCATTTCCTGGCTGTAATCATGTAGGTAGTTTCTGTATTTCCTCTTATAAATTGAATGCACATGTGCATCTTTATACATGAAGGTTTAAGTTTCATATTTAATATCATTTCCAAGGTATTGATTAGTTGGCAGTACAGAGGTTAGCGGGACAAAAGACGTTCATCTGAGTGCCTTCTGAAGGGCTACTCTTGAGTTTACATTGCCATCAGAAAGGGGTGAAGCGCCCTACCCGTCTTATGATATGTCAGCTCCCCGTGAGTTGAGATCAAGTATCTCTCTCCACGGGTTTCCCTCAGCGTCTGTCTGTAAACTGCTGCTTCTCTTTCTTCTGAACTGCTTCTGAGTTGGACTCCTTCTCTCTACCTTACTCTGCATTTGCCCTCCAGCTCAGTCCAACACCATGGCAGTCAGGGCCTAGTCAGGCCTGCGGCCCAGCACTTGGAAGACTGGAGACCCCAGAGTGAGGTCTCCAGCGGTAGCCAGGGAGGGTAGAGACAGGGCACACTCACAGTCAGGTCTCTTCACTCTGGCTGTCTGAACTCTATAGAACTCAGAGTGGGGGATATTTAAGGCCCAACGTAAGGCCTGCTTGCCTGATACACAATGAGAAATGACAACTCCAGGCTAGGCTGAGGGAAGAGTTAAGGTACAAGACAGACAAAGGGGACTGTGATTGAGAACTCTCTTCCTAAAGGTCCATTGACTTCACCCTGTTAGATAGACTTTCTTTTTTTAAAAATGCATTTGTTTATGAGAGGTGAAAGCCATGCTATAACATGTGAAGGTCAGGGGGCAGCTTGTTGGTTCTCTCCTTTCATCTTGTGGGTTCTGAGGCTTGAACTCAGGGTGTCAGGCTGGGACAGCAAACATTTTTACCACCTGAGCCATCTTGCTGATCTAGGGTCAAGTTATTGCTGCTCTTTTTTTTTCTCTTTCCTTTTCCAAACGTGTCCTCGATCCATGTTTTGTTGATTTAAATTTTTCCATTGCAATCATATCCTTACTCAGAGTGTGTGTGTGTGTGTGTGTGTGTGTGTGTGTGTGTGTGTGTGTGTGTGTGTGAATTTTCTTCTTTGGGCCCCACACTAGGTGCACTAAGGATGTAGACCATCCTCTGGAGCAGTGGGGGAGCTTCCCAAGGCAAATACCACAACTGCGGTCTTGCCCGGCAGAGGCACGTGGAAAGTATAGTTTGTCCTCGGTATCTGGATTCAACCAGCTGTAAATTGAAAATATTTGGAAGAAAATGGCATGTGTTCATACAGACTTTAAAAAAAAAAAAGACTTATTTTAAAACAATTTAATCGCGTGTGTGAGATGTTATATGCACATGACTGCAGGTACCTGCAAAGGCCAGACAAATCAGATCTCTGGAGCTGGGGTTAGAGTCAGTTGTAAGCCACCTGTAGGGAGTACTGGGAACTGAACTCTGATCCTCTGCAAGAGCAGCACACACTCTTAACTGCCTGTCTCTCGAGCCCCTAGACGATTTTTTCTTGGCCTTACTCTAACTAATACTGTAATGACTATTTACATAGATATTATAAGTAGGCTAGAGATCCTCTTGTGACATTTAACTTCGTTGTTTCACTGGTGATTTTTATAGTCCTGGGCATTGAACCCAGGGAACTTGCATGTACTAAGCAAGAATTCTGCCGCTGGGACTGGAGAGTTAGCTCAACAGTTAAGAGCTCCTACTGCTCTTCCAAGAGGATCTAGGCTTGGCTCTCTCCCATCTACATGGCAGATCACAACTATCTGTAACTGGTTCCAAGGAGTCTGGCAACATCTTTTAACCTCTGGTAATTCTTTATATGCACATACTGTACATATATGCACTTTGGAACACATACATTAAATATAAAATAAATAAATAAATAAATAAGACCTCTGCCACCGAGCTACATCCATCTCTGGCCCCCTTGACAGAATTTTCTCAAAGGAACTGGAACATCTACAGTTTGGTATCCACAGGGCCCCTTGGAAGTAATCTTCGCTGAGTTCTAAGGATCAGCTATCTGAAAGAGGTCCTGAGGGGCATGAAGTCCTAAGACTACATTCTTGCTTGTGTTGGTGCCACTTGATTGAGGTCTTGAAACGAATGTGCCTGGCCATCCCTTCACTGATTGTGATTTCCAGGACTGAGCACTTTGAATCTGCTTCCCCTGTCCCCTCTCAGAGCTGACATTCCTGGAGAGTGGAGACTAGTCCTGGGTCATCTCTAGATCACCAGTGTTTAGCAGGGGACAGTGCTGAGTAGGCCAGAAGGCCTTTGTTTACTTAATAGGAAAACACAAGTGAGTGAACCAAGGCCTGGTGCTTTTGGGTCAGGGCATAAAATACGATCAAACGCGCCACAAACGTTATGGATGAGAAGCATTGAGAAGAGCTCACAGAGAAAGTGGCATCTATCCCAGGCCTTTCTAGGATTTATTAATTTATTCAATTACAAAATAAGGGCGTGGTGTTTAACAATACTCTCAAAGAATAAGCCCTGGGGAACACTGGTAAAAGACCTTGCCAGAAGCCTAGGAAGTTTTGTCCTTGCTTGTTGATACTTAGAGTTCTCTTGCCTGCAGTTCAGTTTGATTCCCCTAAATGGTGGTGGACTATGGTGGAATAAACCTAAATTTGGGGATCTGGTACAAATTGCTTGTCATCTTTGAAAATGCTATAGGTATTTTCTTCACCTAAAAAGTTAGCCTGGATAGGGCCGGTCGGAAGGTAGCCAAGTGCTGTGCAGTGTGGCTTTCATGGGACCTTCCAGCCCTCCATCTTTGTGAGACAGAAGGAAGACCAGCCTGACCTTTAGAGGCCTATGCTACGCTCTCCTCTGACCTGCCAAAGCCTGTAACCTCGGCCTGACCTGCTGCTCAGGAGGTTCCAGAGAACTGAGAAGTGACAGAAAAAACGTTTCTTGTGCAGTTCATGAGTTAAGAGAGTATTACTTAATTGTGGGTTTGATGGAAAACATTATCTGAGGTTGGTGCAGATCTTTCCAGAGATCTGCCAGCAACCTCAGAAGTGGAGCCTTATTGAAAACAGCTGGGAGAGGCTGGC
>JADRCD010179279.1:0-10687 GCA_019843815.1 Montemys delectorum
CCTAAATTTTAATTTTCCCAGTTACTGATAATGTTACTACATTGGGAAAAAATACTTTCCATAAGATGTTACTCTCTGTGGCTCTATTAAAGCAACATTTTACATAATTTTACTCACACTGATTACAGCTTTGGTTGCCAGATGTGATCTGCACAAACACGCTGGACAGAGTGGACAAGACCTGGACTTGACCAGCTTCTCTCTCTCCCACAGCCCTGATGCTGCTTCCTTCTGCTACCTGCCAGAGGCCAGCCACTCAGGTTCAGAAGCCGACTTGCAGACCCACTTACAATGTTAAGATGGAATGCCACTAGCTACTTATACCAATTTCTTATTTTAATATTTAGATTTATGGAAAATTTACAAACAGAAGTTCAAGAAATGGAATTCCTTCAGTTTTCTAAAGGTCTGAATTTCATGAGAAAAGAAGACTTTGCAGAATGGCTACTTTTCTTCACTAACACCGAAAATAAAGATATTTACTGGAAAAACGTGAGAGAAAAGTTGTCAGTAGGAGAGGTTGGTATGCTTTTTCTTACACGTGATAGAAATGAAACATTTGATATCTGTACCCATCAAGAAGCCTCCCTGTTCCTCCCTGTTCTTTCCTCCAAGATTAACAGAACTTTCATCCCTTTACCTTGAGCTTCAAGTGTATCCCCTCTTATCATTCCATGCATCAGTAGGCCAGGAAATCTGCCAGTAGAGCCTGGCCTGACTTGACTCTTCTTGACAGGCAGGCTTTCACAGAAGCAGGCAGAATGGTTCCTAACAACAAAGTGAAGGCATGGGGTCAGGATCAACTGAAAGCTCACATCTTAATCCACAGGCAGGAGACAGAGAAGCACACAGGGAATTGCAATCTTTGAAACCTCAAAGTATGACACACCTCCTCCAATAAGTCACGCCTCCTAACCCTTCTCAAACAGCTTTACAAAGTGTGTGTGGATTTTAAGTGTGTTTTTTGTTTGTTTGTTTGTTTGTTTGTTTGTTTTGAATAAGTGCCTCGCCAAATTGTGTGGATGGAGCCCAAGTGATCTTTCACCTCAGCTGTGGCTGTTTCTATTCTTAATTTGGATTCCCCAAAATTGTTTGCATAGGAATTCGCACATCCACACATAAGACATTGAGGGACCCTGCCCCAAATTGGTTCTGATTGGTAAATAAAGAGGCTGGCAGCCAATGGCTGGGCAGGGCAGACAGAGGCAGTAGCCCATGTAAGTGGAGTGAGATGCTGTCCAACTGGGTCCAGGGCAGCAAAGATGAAATATAGCATTTAATAAATACTAACTCAGGATTATCAGAGGGAAGTGGATTAGCCACATGGGAGGTTAGGAAATGACCCACCCATTGAGTTATTTTAGAAATATCAAAATATAAAGTCTATGTGTGCCTTTCATTTGAGAACCCAGAACAGGGTGGATAGCAAGGAACACCCCTGGGATCGACTTAAATATCCAATTAGATACTACTATACTCAGCTTCCCAAAGCAGCTGGAACCTCAGGCATGTGTTGCCACACTGTCTTTTCCCCCCTTTGTCATTTTATGTAAGCAAAATGATTTTGGTGTGAATGAGTATGTTTATATAAGGTCTTAAAAACTATTTCTATTTTTTAAACCCCTTTGTCTTTGTTTTTGATTTATTTATGTCCATGTGCATATGTGAGTGTGTATGTGTATGAATCATATATGTGTGTAAATGCTCACAGAGGCCAGAGGAGTAGCAGATCCCTTGGAACTGGAGTTTCAGGAAGAGGCAACCCACTCTATTAGATGTCGGGACTTGAGTTTGGCTCCTCTGCAAGAGCAGCCAACATTAGTAACACTAGGCAGTCTCTAGGCTTTAAAGCATTTCTAACAAAAGGGAGAAGATAAAATAGGAGTGATCCTTTTCTCCTCTGGAGACATGGTCTCACGATGTCCACACAGGCCTTGAATTCCTGATTCTCCTGCCTCAGCCTCCAGTGTGCCACCAAGCCCAGAAAGGTAATACCATTGATAATTGCAATAGAAATACATAATTACAAATGATTTTAATTTTAAAATTAGAAAATATTTACAATGATGGTGCATTTGTTTAGTCCCAGCACTCCAGAGGGAGAGGTAGATAGATCTTGAGTTCAGTGCTAGCCTGGTCTACAGAACAAGTTCCAGAAGACCCAGGGTTATACAGACAAACCCTGTCTCAAAAGACAAAAACTTAAAAATTAAAAACAAGGAAAATTTACAAGCTTGCTTACATATAAAGAAAAAGTATGTAATCCCAGAGATGTTCCTAGTATTGGAGAATAGGAACTCAGATGTTATACACATAAATGTCTCTCCTGGGCTGTTTCAGGTTGACAGCTGGAGCAAATTAGGATGTAATGGATTCTTTTAAAATCTGTGACTATGAAACACTTACAAGGATCCAAGACTTCTCTGTTCAGTATCTGAGAGCTTTAAAGGCCAGCCTGTTGATCTCTATAAAGTATCTGAAACTCATCTGTTTCTAAATTTAATGGATGCTTTCAGAAGATACAAGATTATTGGGTCAAAGCCAAAAACAAAAATAAACAAACCAACAACAAAAAGTCTAATACTCATAACACAGCAATAGCATGAGCATCCTGTTTGGGCTAGTTTCCCCTTGCCCATAATAGCTACTCTGAGAGTCCCAGAGGAAAGCTTCTAACAACCAATTAGTCTTTCAGAAGAGGCAGGAAGCAAGATGTCCTAACCTTTGTGCAGAAGGAAGGTTGTTTCCAGTATGTGGCAGGAAACAAAGTTGTCCTCTGTCTGGGGAAAACACTGTGTACTCAAGGCTGCCCATGATACATACATCCTTGGAAAGATGTTCAGGGACCAAAAAAGGCAGGTGTGCCTCTGTTGAAAAGATACTTAACAAGTGTTGTCTCCCACAGCAAGAGGCCACCCAGCAGCCTACCATGATACATGAGGAAAGGACCTGTGCTGGATAATTTATATCAGCTTGACACAGGCTAAAGTCATCTAAGAGGAGGGAGCCTCAAGTAAGAAAATGCCTCCATAAGATCAGGCTGTAGGCAAGCCTGTAGGGCCTTTACTTAACCAGTGATTGTTGGGGAAGGGCCCAGCCCATTGAAGTGATACCATCCTTGGGCTGGTGGTCCTGGGTTCTATAAGAAAGCAGACTGACCAAGCCATGAGAACCAAGCCAGTAAGCCGCTCTCCTCCATGGTTTGTCTGTGCATCTGCTCCTGCCTCCAGGTTCCTGTCCTGTGTGAGTCCTGCCTTCTCTGATGAGCAGTGATGGGAAACCGTAAGCCAGGCCCTTTCCTCCCAAAGTCGCATTGGTCATGGCGTTGCATCACAGCAATGGGAACCCTCTCCAGGGCAGGACATGACGTCACGAGGAGAGAAATCACATATTAACAGTATAAAACTTCATTTTGAGGTTGTACAAGTTCAGATGGTAATGAGATGCCATTTTTACTGACCAGAAGAGCCTAGCATGCACAATATCCTGAGTTCAACCTCAGCATGATGAAAAGGGAGAAGCGGACATGAGAAGGGTTGTACTCCATGCCTGTTTTAAGATCATGATAAGATACATAAAGAAATGCTGCTCCTTGTTTCACAACTGTGCTGACAAATTCACTGTGGAGAAAAAAAAAAAAGCAAAGTGCAGAAATGTGTGAAGGACTTGTTCCAGAGTTCAGCGAGGCAGTTTGTGTGGTGTGCGCACACAGCTGCTTTTGTGGGAGCCGTGTATTTCTGGAAGCACACAGGCATTGTCAGTGCCTTTGCAGTGAGGTCAGAAGGAGAAGGAAGGCTAGTTACCCTTCCTGCCACCACCAGTCTTTATCTTGAACATATATATTCTTTGCAGTTTTTGGTTGGGATTGCAGAGATGGCTCAGTGGTTAAAAGCACTGGCTACTGCTCTTGCAGAGGACGGGGTTCCATTCCTGCAGCCACATGGTAGCTCTTAACTGTCTAGAACACCATTCAGAGAATCTTATGCCTTCTGGCCTCCGTGGACAGCAGGCATGCAAAGTGGTCCACAGACAACACCATACACATAAGAAAAAGAGTATTTTTTTAATTTGTTGCAGTTTTAAAGTAAATCTTTGGTTATTCCACAAAGACCCACAGAGGCTGAGAGCATTGCGGGCTGGGTAGACACATGCACACACAGGGGAGGGCACTAAGGCTCCAAAGCAGTGTCGCCTGAGTAGATTGTGTGCTCACAGGCAGGAGGACACTAAGGTCCGGCAGAGACAAAACCCAGAAGAATTTACCTTCAGATTAAGAACTTTGAGTGTGGCTGGTGTGTACCTGTAATCCAGCTGCTCCTGAGATTGAAGCGAGAGGGATGATGAGTTTGAAATCAGTCTAGGCAACATCACTTGAAGGAGGAAATTTCTCTCTCTGACTTCTTTCTACTGGAAAAAGTAGCTTTTTAACTTGGGTTTTGTTTGTTTTTAAGTACATAGATAATAAAATCAGATAAACCAAGGTTCGCATCCATAGACCTTGGACGAAGAACCTCAGAGTTGCCTATCTGAGATTTAGGGTGAGATCATACACCTCATAGATAGTAGAGCTGAAGTTTCAACATAGGTCCTCTTCTTGCTCAGTGCCCTGCAACCTGGTTAAGTACGAGTGACCCACTGAACAGGGTGTGTTAGTCTCCTTGGCCGTAGTCATAAAGCACAGAAACCTGCCTTCTCTCTGTTCTAAGATCAAAGTGCTGGCAAAGCTGGTTTAGATTGTTTTTGGTGAAATGCCTCTCAGCTTACACAGTGTCCTATGTCTTTGTGTGACTGCTGCTCTGTGGGTGTGTGCACATGTCCACACTACAGCAATGAACACTAATGTACACTCCCTTACACATCAGCCTTTTAGGAGTACAGCCCACCCGTGACCTCACTTTACTCCGCAGCCTCCTTACAAGAGGGCTAGAAGATTCTCATCTTCAAAATGAGTGAGGAAGGGAACTAGGACTGGTCCACACAGACACATGGGCCTGCCCACCCACCACAGCTCTAGAATCTAGGTCTTATTCTCTGTCTTCAATATTTATCAGCTTGCCTAAAGATAAGTTCATAAGCTTTAGGATGGAAGAGTTATCATTAATATGATTTTGATGTATATACAAAATTGTAATTTTAAAACCCTTTTATTTTTATTAGAGCATTAGCTTGGATGAGTTCAAGTCCTTTTGCCATTTTACAACGCATTTGGAAGACTTCGCTATCGCCATGCAAATGTTTAGTTTAGCTCATCGCCCTGTGAGGCTGGGTAAGATACGTATCATTTAATTCCTATTGTCTGTAAGTAGTTTCACTATTCAGTAGCTGATGGTGATCAGGAGATGATTAGCAGCATGATAATGCCTCTCTGTTTTTCTCAATTCACTTACTCAATAATTCCTTTATTTGCTTTTATTTTCTTGTTGTCAAGAAGGGGGGAGGGAGCGGGATTGACCGTGTTACTGGGAGCCATGATTAAGGTGAAATGACTCCCTTTGCTTTCGTGATGTGTCCTAGCCAAATGCGGGATCTGAATACACTCGTGTGGGTATTTTTGTGTTTACTTCTCAAATAATGGAAGTGTGGATTAGATCCACTTGAACTGAATCACCTGGATTATTGGCAGTTTCTTGTTCTGCTTTTTAGCGGAGTTCAAGAGAGCCGTAAAGGTGGCGACTGGACAGGAGCTCTCAGACAATCTTCTGGACACCGTCTTCAAGATCTTTGACCTGGACGGGGATGAGTGCCTCAGCCACGGAGAGTTTCTTGGGGTACTGAAAAACAGGATGCATCGAGGTTTATGGGTAAAACATCTTGAATTTTGTTTTGTTTTTTAAACTGTTTTTTAACATGTTAGCGACGATATTAAACCTAGAATTAGGGCAAATATAATAGGTTAAGTGGAATCTTAATAATTTATACAGAGATTATAAACTACAACCAAAACACTGAACTTTGTTTTACAAAGGATGACATTTAGTATCTTCTTTGCTTTAACAATAACCTGAGTCTGGGAGACATCCGTTAGGAGGACCTGGTTCGAGCCCCAGATTCCTGTGCATATGATAGGCATAGCACATGTGCTCCATGGCAAGCGCTTAGATTCTCAGTTCTGGGGAGACAGACAGTGAGGCTGTGCAGTCACTAGCTAGACTAGCCTGCCTTGTGAACTTCAGACCAGGGAATGACACACAAGTCTATCCTCCGACCTCTGTCTCTGTACATATTTGCGCATATGCATGCACATACACTTTGGACATGCATGCATACACACAAACTTGGATATTCATATGCACACATATACACACAAAAATCTGAATTTAAATTCAGAAATCAGGCTAGGATCTGACTTTGCATCTGATCTTGGGTCTGACCTTGGACTCAATACCCATCTCCAGGTTCAAATCCTGCTCTGCCCTGTATTAACTAATGAATCTTGAAAAGCCACTTAGTTTTTCTTTGCCTCAGATACCTCATCTATATAATTAAGAAAACTAATAGATTCTACCAACAATAGCTACATTGGGAACTACATAGAAAGCACACGGAACTCTCAGCACCCATCATGGCTACTTACAGTCATGCACTGGGCTCTGACTGAGGGACAAGCAAAGCCCAGAATTTTGTTTGCATTAGCATCTACACAGATAATAGGGAGTTAGGATGAGAGACAGGAAAGACGAATAACCGAGAGTGTGATATTTGTGTTCATGACAACTTAGAAAAAAAAATGTCACCTACAAGAATTCCCATAGCACATGTAATCTGAGAGAAATTAGTAACTGCAGTTTTTATTACATGCATTTGGCAGCATAGGCCACTGTCAGCTTTCTTTAGAGAAGTGTGGGAAGGCAATAAACAGGACTGCAAGGGGCATGGAGCCATGGCTAGCCAGAACACCAGTGACTGCTGGGCTTTCTCTCTGGATCCCAGGTGTCCCAGCAGCAGAGTGTGCAGGAATACTGGAAGTGCGTGAAGAAGGAAAGCATCAGGGGCGTGAAGGAAGCCTGGAAGCAAGCTGGCAAGGGCCCCTTCTAAGGAAAAGTCTGAGCCAGCTCAAGGGGCCAGACATATATTTTCCAAGAATTGGCTGTTTTTCTATGTCTTTATTGAGTTGCTTGGAAGTGTAAAGATGCCATGTACTCATTTTCTGATTTGGGAATTTTGAAGGGATGAGGGGAGGTAAATAAGTGTGTGCCACAGTGGGAAGTCAGAGGCCAGCCTGTGGGAGCTGGTTCTCTCCGTCTACCATAGCAGTCTCAGAGATTGAACTCAAGTCATGAGCTTTGGCCTCAAGTGCCTTTACCTGATAAGCCATCTCACCAGCTCTGACTCCGTAATTTCTTGGTGAATTTTCATTATACAAAGTATTCCTTTATGAAAATGCACACTGCTCTATTAAAGGCCTGTGTGCAAAGCGTGCTTTCTGAAGGGCTAAACAAGTCAGGGAAGGGACTTCATTCCCAAGACAGGTACTGATCCCAGAAGCCGTGATGGAATTGTGTTAGGGAGTAATTGCCATTAACCACTTGCTTCAGTGTTTCTTTGCTCCCTGCCTTGAAAATAACATGTAAGTGACAGTGTCCTGTCTGGCAGCAGGATAAAGTATTTACATTGATACAAAAGAAGTATTCCTTTTTCAAATGTCCCATGCTTTTGAAATATAAATAAGTGCCCTCTCCCACAGAGGTGAGGGGGGCTCAGCTAGCATAGGACACAGCTGTGTACCATTCTTTCCTAACAAGCAACACACTGAGTTCCACCTCCAACCACTCATACACACACAGATACATTCACACACATACAGTGATCATAGTATCAAGTGTCTTAAGGTAAGATATCTTGGGTTGTGGGAAATACGGCACTATAAAGTGGTTTGCAATAAAATAAATATGAAATAATGTTATGTGGAGATGTACATGTGTATGTGTGTGCATACAGGTGGCTATACATGTGTATGTGGAAGCCCCTGGTCCTGTAACTAACCCCATGTTCCTGAAGTTAACCCAGTAAACCCATCAGCTCACCAAGCTGGACTTGGGAAATATTGCTACTTTGGCCTCTCATCCATTCTTTTTATTTTCAGATTTATTTCTTTATTTTATGTGTACAAGTGTCTTACCTACACATATGTATGTATACTGTGTGTGTACCTGTGATGGTGAGACACTATGTGGGTGCTAGGAACCAAACCCAGGTCCTTTGCAAGAACAGCAAGTGCTTTAAGTTTTTGAGCCATCTCTCCAGCACCCTGTCCTTTATCTGGTGAAACGTTTGTCCATGTCTCCATCACAACAACCCAAAAATCAGAAAACAGTATGAGATTTGGGGGACTTGTTGTAGTTTGGGTCTTGGGTTGTTTTGAGACAGGGTCTCACTTTGTTACTCTGCCTGGCCTAGGACTTAATATGTAGTCCAGGATCTCCATTGAATTCACAGAGATCCACCTGTCTCTGTCTCCCAAGTGCTGGGACTAAAGACATGACAGTAAAGTATCTCAATACCAAAAGGTTGGGCACAGCTGCAAGACCAGTGGACTACAGTAGAGACCCCCACAGACGTGTCTGGTGATCTTCAACAAGGCTGCCCAGAGTATTAAATAAAGAAACTATTGGTTTTTTTCAACAAATTGTGCTAGGAAAACTAGATATCCACATGAAAAAGAGTGAGGTTGAATCCTTATCTTTTACCATGTGCAAAAAAAAATCAACTTCAGATGCATCAGGGCACTGATGGAAGAAACCAGAAAACTTCACGGCACTGGAACTGTTTCTGGTTTCTTAGATATAGTGCCAAAAGCACAAGAAAAGATAATAGAAACAAGACAAAAAGCATGCAAAAGGATCTTTCTCCGAGTTAGAACTTGTGCTCAAAAGACAATAGCAAGAAAGAGAAACCATAATTCTTAGATAGTTACAAATCATAGAGCCAAGGAGGACTGACATCTAGAAAATACAGTTCCTACAACTTAGTAACAACTTTTAAAGCAGGCATGCTGGCTTATACTCAGAACCTAGGAGGCAGAAGCAGGAAGACCACCAGTTAGAAAGCAGCAAGAACATGTCTTGCACACACATGCAAAATGCAAAAGATGTGGATGGGTGATTCTTTGAAGTTGTATAAGTGGAACCCGCACCTGAGAAGACATGTTGGCACCCTGGCCTCTCATGGTTGGTGCCATGCCTCCCTCTCCATAGACACCTCTGTCCTGCAGCTCTCACGCCAACAAAACCAGTGCTACATGGAAGACTCTGATGTTGTGCTCCCAGCTTGAGATGCAGCTTTGGTCCCTCTCTGGACCACAGCTTTTGTGTGCTGACCCTGAGGAAGCACTTCTCAGATTACATACACCTCAGTGGTGCTGGTCTCTTACGAATCACAGACCCCAGATTAATTAGAAACCCCAGATTCTTAATTCAAAATGTCACAAAGATGGCTCTGTAAAGTCTGCTTCCCTCTGGAACCTCACAAGGCAGGCCTCTGTTGTCTGCACTGCACTGCCCTGCCCTGCCCTGCCCTGCCCTGCCCTCCATATTCCTACCTTCCAAGCTCCTGGGACAGCTCATTGAGCTCTGAGCACTAAATTGTTTTCTAGCTCAAAACCCTAAATTTCTTCCATAGTCCTTCCAAAAACACCATGGTCAGATCTGTGAGAACAGCACTCCATGATCCTGTGCCAATCTCTCTTCTAGTTTGATCAACTTGGAGAGGAAAGGGTTGAATTCAGCTCACGTGTTCTGCAGCTCACAGTCCATCATGAAGGCTTCTAAAGGCTTTACTGCATCCTAACAGCACTGTGATGATTACCAAACCTTTAAACATGTGGGTCTTTGGGGGACATTTAAGGTCCCAAGAACAGGAACCAGTGAGGTACCTTAGGGGGTAAAGCATTTGCTGGGCAGACTTGATGCCATGAGTTTACTCTCTGAAACCTACATATAGGACTGAGTATGGTGGCTCATCTCTGTAATGCCAGTATTCCTTCATGAGACGGGAGGCGAAGACAGGACTTCACATCTGTAACATAGTGAGAGACAGGTCTTACCTCAAGTGAAGGAGAGAACTGGCTCCTACATATGTGTGTTTTATTTGTTTGTTTTTTTCGAGACAAGGTCTCATTAAGTAGTTCTGACTGTCCTGGAACTCAGTATCCCGACTAGGCCAGCTTCAGTTTCACAGAGAGAGCCACCTGTCTCTGCCTCCTGAGTGCTGGGATTAAAGGCTCGAACCACACATTTAATTTTTTAATTATACTCTTTTTTTAAAAAAAAAAATTATTTATTTATTATATGTAAGTATACTGTAGCTGTTTTCAGAGGCACCAGAAGAGAAGAAGGCATCAGATCTCATTACAGATGGTTGTGAGCCACCATGTGGTTGCTGGGATTTGAACTCAGGACCTTCAGAAGAGCAGTCAGTGCTCTTACCCGCTGAGCCATCTCTCCAGCCCTTAATTTTTTAAGATTAAAATCTAATACAGGGCTGGAGAGATGGCTGAATGGTTAAGAGCGCTAACTGTTCTTCCAGAGGTCCTCAGTTCAATTCCCAGCAACCACGTGGTGGCTCACAACCACCTGTAATGGGATCCAATGCCCTCTTCTGGTGTGTCTGAAGACAGCTACAGTATACCCATAAAATTAAATAAATCTCTTTTTTCCTTTTTTTTTTTTTTTTTTTTTTTTTTTTTTTT
>JADRCD010179280.1:0-36327 GCA_019843815.1 Montemys delectorum
CTAACCTTTGGGTCGCCTATTACTGTCCTCTCTTCTCATAACTTGTCCCAGCTCCTAACTTATAAAGGCTTACAGACTCTACCTCCCTCCAGGGTTCTTTCCCTTCAGGTAGCTCTAATAGAGAATTCTACACTCACCTTCTAATCATGCCCACCTCTTAATATTTCCAATCTTCTTCCTCGACCTAATACTGACCACTCCCTATCTCACTCCTGCACTGAAACTTTAGAGGAACTATTACCTCATCCTTCACACACACAGGAAGGCACACTGCCTCAGGCCATCTATACCTGGTATACAGATGGCAGCTCCTTTCTACATGAAGGGGCTAGAAGAGCTGGTTATGCCATAGTGTCAGACACTGAGGTGGTAGAGGCACAGGCCCTTCCTACTCACACCACCAATCAACAAGCTGAACTAATAGCCCTTACTCGTGCCTTTCAACTGGCACAGGGAAAATCCCTCAACCTCTACACAGATTCCAAATATGCTTTTCATATCCTTCTGTCTCACGCTGCTATCTGGGAGGAGCGTGGGCTACTTACTACAAAAGGAGGATCAGTAACTAATGCAAACCAAATTATGGCCATGCTAGAGGCCTCTCATCTTCCCACAGCCATTGGGATTGTCCACTGTAGATCACACCAGACAGACAACTCTATTGTCTCCAGGGGAAACAACTGAGCTGACCAGGCAGCTAGAGCTGTGGCCCTTAGGGGCCTAGACTTGTCTCATCCTCCCCAGAACATTCTTACACTACAACCTACACCTCTACCTCCTTTAGCTCCTGATACCCGCCAAACTCTGTCCTATCTTCACCAACTCTTTCATCCTAATAGCCAAGCATTATCTTCTTTTGTGAAGACCCACCTACAGCCTACTTCTGAGGACTTAAGCTTCTTGAAATCTATCACTGCTTCTTGCAAAATCTGTCAGAGGTCTGACCCCAACTCAAAGTATCGTAGCACCTCTTTTCCTACCCATCAGGCTAGAGGTTTCCTTCCTGGAACTGACTCGAAACTTGACTTTACCCACATGCCCACTGTCAGGCATGCCAAGTACCTCCTGGTCTTGGTGGACACCTTCTGAGGGTGGGCAGAGGCATTTCCTACAACTAACAAAAGGGCTCAGACAGTCTTTGATCTCCTCCTCCAGGAGATCATCCCCTGGTTTGGTATCCCAGCCTCTCTCCAATCAGACAATGGTCCTGAATTTACTTCCCAAGTCTCTCAAATCCTAGCTAAGGCCCTAGACATCCCCTGGCATTTTCACATTCCTTACCACCCTCAGTCTTCTGGTAAGGTAGAAAGAACTAATCACTCTTTACAAACCACTCTTGTTAAGCTGTCACAGGAACTTCACCTTGATTGGGTGAAACTCTTACCCCTGGCTCTTTTCAGATTATGAGCTCTCCCAAAGTGACCTCTCCTCATCTCTCCCTTTGAAGCCATGTATGGAAGCCCAGTTCTAACCCCTGGTCTCTCACCTAAATGCTATCCACTCCCAGACCACCTACTTACCCCATTACTTTGCCACCTCCATTCTCTCCTATGGAACTTTGCTGACCACCATCTACCTTGGCCATGCACTGTCTCCTGTCCACTACCTATCAACATTAGAGACCAAGTCCTTCTATTCCCTCCAGGTCATCGCCCCTCACCTCTCTCTCTCAAGTGGCAGGGCTCTTTTAAAGTAATTCTTGTGACCCCTACAGCTGCTAAACTCAAGGGACTCCCTCATTGGGTCCATTTGTCTCACCTCAAACCTTTCATTCCTCCACCTAAAAATGACTCTTCTTGATACACATCAATCTTAACAGGACCATGCTCTATTAAGCTCCAGAGGATAACAAGACTGCCTATCTTATCCCCAATCCCAGAAAATGAGACTCCACTCTGGCAGCCGAGCTCGACCTCACTGGATTAAACATGGGTTTCTCATCCTCCCCCTGCTGTTCATTCCTATCCAGGGTAGCCCTTATATCTGAAGATTCAAGGTTCAAGAAACCCCCACAAATAACAGTCTTTCCAAATAGGGTTGGGAAACTGCTCCATAGCCGAATGCCAGAAACCAATCCAAATTGCTATCATCCTGGTATCTGTAATCCCATCTAAATATTATGATCTCTATACTTGCTTTCTCTTTGATCAGACAAAAGATTATTGCAGAAAATGGCCAGACGAATATGGGGGCTGCCCATATTGGTCTTGTCAAGTACATATGCTAGAATCACGGATCAATCATTTCTTCTATCAACATCCTAAGACACTCTTTTTCCACATACAAGACCCTTGGGATCCCAGGTGGGAGACAGGAGTCATTGGTAAGCTCTATCGTAAAAATCAGCCTGGGAGCCCAGTAAGTACCATCCATATTCAGAGAAAATATGTCTCAATTGCCCAATCCCTGGATATCGAAAAAGTAGGGGAGATAATCAAACACTCCTCTGAGGTCCTTACCTCTTTGACATCACCCCTTATAAACGGCACTAACTTGTCATTTCGCCTTTTACTTCAGACCCTGACCACGGCATACCAACTCCTTAATGTCACCAGACCTGGACGTTTTAAAGAGTGCTGGTTATGTGTACCCCCTGGAACTAACTCACAGTTGTCACTTACAGCGTCTCCAATGATACTGCCAAATTGATTCTTTGGCAGCCGTGATGCTTCAGGACAGACAAGGACTAGATATCCTGACAGCTAAAGAAAATGGTCTTTGCCTGTTCCTCCAAGAAGAATGCTGCTTCTATGTCAACCAATCCGGGATAGTACGAAATAAAATTCAGGAGCTACAGTCAGACATAAAAAATTTCAGAGACCATGAGACCTCCAGTTCTGAGATTTTTCGAAAACCCCATATAGAAGTGGATGCTCCCGTTTGTAACTCCTAGTCATCTTCCTGGTGTTATTCTTTGCTCCCTGCCTCATTAATCTTGTTTCTACATTTCTTCAATGACAAATACAAAAAAATTTCTAACCAAACTATCAATCAGCTCCTATTACAGGATTACCAGCCGCTGCCCACAGATGAGCCACTGTCCACAGAGGAACCTGATGCAAACATTTACCAAGTGAATCCCGATGGTGAAAGCCAGCTACCCCCATTGACAATGCCCCTAGACAGCAGGAAGTAGCTTAAGAGACATGACACCCTCATCCCCTTTTCACCATCGGCTTCCCCTTCCCTTTTTCTTTCCTTCTCTTTATAATATCAAAAAGGGAGGTATGTCAGCATCATTCAAAGCCTGTGCCTATGCATGGGCGAGTCCACAGACCTGTTGCCAGGGCAACAGCCACCATATTCCCAAAATCCCTAGGGCTCGACTCCCACCTTTAACTGGGCCATAAGTCACAACCCATATATATACAGGGAACATTCCTCCATCTCTCTCTCTCTCTCTCTCTCTCTCTCTCTCTCTCTCTCTCTCCCACTCCTCTCTTTCCGCACCACTTCCCCCTCTCACCCTCTCAATTAAACCTCTTACATGTGCAACTACTTGGGCCTAGTGTGGTACTTTGTGACGCAAACGCCGATCCAACACATCAACTGAGACTGGGCTCTGGAACTTAATTTCCAAAATATGCTTTGTCACTTTGTTCATAAAGCAATAAAAAAAAAAACCTGAAAAAATTATTTGTTGAGGATTGCACTGTGTAGAAAATGGGTTTATAGAATGATCTCATACTGAAACATCTTACTTTCATGAGCAGTATGAATTTGAAACCCAGTTCTTCATTTTTAACTATCAAATCAAATTTTGTATTGACTGTCTCTAATATGCTAAGAGGCAACTTGGTGTTGTATGGATGGAGTAGATTGACTCCCAGTCTGCCTTAACTCAGGATATAATGAGTATAGACAGCAGTGTAATAGGGGAAGAAATTCCACTGTGCCACTAACTGCGCCCTTGGATAAGCTATTCCTTAAGTTCTCTGGGCCTCAGCTTGCTGAACTCTAAGATGAGAGCACTACCTACATTCACCATCAAATGCTAGTAGCTTAGGGCTTTCAAGTGCTGGATGAAAAGAAACCATTAGGGGCTACCTTTACTCATGCCAAATTAAATCAAACTCAACTTAATGACTGCTAAAACCATTTCCAAAATAGTTCAACTTTCATCATAGTACAGCCATTACAGTCAGCAATATTAATCACTTCACAGTCACAATTTCCATCGAAAGTGGCCTGTTTGAGTCAAAATAATGGTTCCAGTGGCATAGTTGTGTCCATTTTTTGAAATCAGGCATGTCTGGAGTGTGACATGGCATCTGTCTTGCAGCTGTCTGAGGCACTACAAATAGATGGGGCCCCTACTAGAAAAGCAACTTCTTCAGCTGAAATTTCAAGTGAATGTTCAAGAGAAGTAGCACATGGCTTCCTAGCTTGGAACCCTGCCAGGATCATTAGTGTTAATGACCATCCTGCAGTGGTGGAACATGCCGTGGGTGCCTTAACGATCATCCTGACTTGCCATCTGAAAGACGTCATCTCTGACAGCTGAGGGTCTGCAGCTTCTAGCCCAGCACATGAGGAATTTGTGGTGTGGTAAATCATTGCAGCGCTGTGGGCTCTTTGCAAGGGTGGCTGTGATCCTTCTGGTGTGGAAGAACAAAGACCTTGATCTGCTAATGCCCCCAACTTAGTTTTATGCCAAAGCCATTTCCATGCTATCAGTAAATTTGTGCTTAGGGAGTGCTTACTAAGTTTAATATTGGCTTAAGAACAGCATAATTAGAAAGGTAAATCTGCTGAGGAGGTAATCAAGTCATATCTTCCACACGTGGGTCTGTGTGTGTGTCATTTCTAACCCTAAACTCCCATTCTGTGCATTTGTTTAACACAATGATAAGCACCCAGTTGTATTACAATGAATAACTCAGGAGTCTATCCTATATCCAAGAGATTAGAGAGGTAGCTATAAAGTCTATCCAATGTGTTTATAAACACCCCAAACTTTTCTAGATTAAAATAATGCATATTTTCAAACATATATATATATATATATTTACACTTATATTACTTTTCATGACCTTATTAGTAATGTAAGTTTTTGAAGAAAAGTAAAGCAGAAAAATTCGTACTTAAGGGGGCTGATAACTATCAAGAATTGTCCATGAATAACATTATAGAGCTAGGATTTTGATACATTCCCTTGTCTTTTATGTGCACGACTACAAGTTAATTTACTTTTATATTAAACAATTGAATTTAATATGTGTGTGGTGTGTGTAATTTAAATCACACATGTGTTTGTAGTAATAATACAATGCTGGCTTTTATTGCTCTTGTGCTTTTGCTTCCTGGTGCTACCAAAATTGGAGTCTCTTTTTTCCTGAGGAATAAGGGAAATATTTTCCAGAACAAATCCAGTACATACATTAAATTAAATTAAATGTTTAATATAAAAGCTAATTAGCAGGTTGTATCTTTAAGGAAAGTCCACTAAACCAATTTAGTCTTGGGTCAACACAATTTATCAAGAAGGGGCATACTGGACTAAAACTGCTATAAAATGCTTTGTTCTCCTTAGTAAAGAACGTTCGTTTATGTCCCTGCTTGTTCAATATCAATCTTCTGTGTTTGCAGCATAAAACAGATATGCCTGGAAAGCTTATTTAAAACTTTAGAAAAAGAAGTGAGGAAAAGTATGACGATATTAATGTGTTTCATTAATTGCAGGGGCTGTAACCTCATTTGCTCAATTGCCCTGGGGATACAGTTACTGCTTTACATGAAGAGAGAGTGGTAAGTTGGGAAGCTAGAGTCTTTGTGTTGAAAGCAGAAGTTGGAGTCAGAGGCAGAAAGTCATGTTCCAAAGAAAGCCGAGGCTCTGCTTTGCCCATTTAAAGCTTCGCTAAAGGCAGCACAAGCAAGCAAGGAATGCAAGGCAAAGGGAAACAGCTGTAAAGTCCTGGGAAAAGAGAGGCCAAGTTAAAAAGGAATTTCTGATAACCACATCAGCATTATCTTTCCCAGGGGTAATTGCCAAAACTGTGTTTGTTTATGGTTACTTGAAGATAAAGAAGAAACTTTGGACTGAGGGAGAAAGACTCCATGTCCCTGAGAAACGAAAGCGTTTAGGATTCTCTTGCAAAGCTTGGAATGCATGTCAGACAGCCTGCCTAGGGGGTATTTCCTGCCTAATTTTGCAGTCCTGCTGGGCAATGGCCTCCAAAAGCATGAATATTAAATTGCACCATTCATTGGCAAGACTTCATTCTGAGTTTTGAGGTGGGGTTGGCACTCACAAATGAAGGTTGTTGAAGGAGACTCACATGCCGGCTAAAACATCTTCGAAATGAAGTTGAGGTCCTCAGGGCAAGTGTCTCCAGACCAGCCTGGTAGCTTTGGCAAACCATCGACAGCACCTGGTTTATGAGCTTGTACTTCATTCCCTTGTGAGTTGTAAACTTTCCAGAACTTTCTGTTGTATTATTTTATAGAGTTCCACAAAGAAAAAGTAACGACAAACTCATGTTTGTGGTATATGGGATTTTCCATCATCTGGCTATTGCTACAAAAACTTGCTATGCGTTCCCCAAGTCTGTCTAATGAAGGAAGCATTCTAACTTGGGGCTGGTGGTGTGGTGACAGTAGTGGTGGTGGTGGCCATGCCTTGTGCTGTTACTGAACTCTGTGTTCTGAAGTACACAGACAACACAAATCTCTGTAACTCCCTCACTGAGCACAGAGTTTGCAACATCTCCACTCATCCCCACAACAGCAAACAACTATTTGTAAAATACATATCCAGTGCTTGGGGATTAAAATGGTCTCATTCCTTTACTACCTTTGAAAATGTCACTTAGTGATTGGTTCACTTTCATGGCGCCTATGTGTAGTAAGATTGATTTTCATTCCTTTGACTTTCAAAGAAAATGATCAGAACAATCTAGAAATGCACCTTGGGTGTGTAGTTGAGCTTCACAAAGAAGAGAGTCCAGCACTGTTAACAAAGTTTTCCTAAAAGTGTTCAATAGTAATAAGTAATAATTATTCTCTTGCCTACAGGATGCTGGACAAAATAGAAAAGCTCACATGTAGACTTTCATCAGAGAGATTATCATAAGTCCTATAGAGCTCAGGAAAAGGGTGATTCATTTTTACAGGTTTCTTGGAAATATGTAGAAGGTAGGTTTTGAAAGGTGGAGACTAAGGACAGAGAATTGGAGGTCAAAAAATACTAGGATAGGTGAAAATATAGAGGGGTCACAGAGAATTTTTAGCTAAGGGCAGCAGGTTATAAGAGGATGGAGTAACAGGAATAAGGCTCAAGAGAGAGGGAGTCACTGAGCCATGGCTCTTCCCAAGCGTAGTTGGAAAGCTGCAATGGTATACAATGCTACTGAAGATGAAAAAGGCAGAGCTCATAGATGGGTAAATGGTAATTTTTGTTTTTTCTTTATCTTTTTGTGTCTGGCTTCTTTCACTTGGCAGAATGTCCTACAACCTATCCCTGTAGTTCTAAGTATCAGAATAGTCTGTTATGCCTTCAAAACATGCTGATAAAATCTCTGGACAATTCCACATTTCCTAGATAGTGATTGTGCTACAATCAATGTGGAATTAAGCGTACCTCTTTGACATACTGATTTTGATTTGAAACTTGCTATAAGATAACAATTGTAAACTTGTCACATACTAGTATCAGAGGCACAAAATCTCCATCTATGACGTATCTGCAAAACTCTACTTACATAGATAAGGCAAACAATCTTTTAGTAGTGGTATGCAAACATTGTTGATCTCACAAATCCTTGGATGATATAAGGGACTCATACATTTCTGGCCACAATCTGTTAATCACTCACAGAAGATAAGAGCTTTAAGAGAGGAAAAAAAACTTGCAACTTAGCCCAAAGTAGAGACAATTTTTACTATTTCCGTAAGGATATGTAGCAACACACGATGCCAAAAGCCTGCTTCATAGCTTATCAAATATTCCAACAGCCTGCCATGAGCTACATGCTTGCTACTTTCATTCATATTCTTCAGTCCTTTCCAAACACATGGTCCTCGAGGTCATGTAAGGGGGTGGGGCCCTTGGGATTTGTGAGTGGCATGAGTGGTCTTTTAAGACATTCCAAGAAATGTTCTTGTCTATGCTTTCCCATGAGAACACAAGGAGAGGTGTCTTCTATAAGCAAGGAAGTTACCATCAGGCACTAAGCCCAACAGTCCTTTCATCCTAGACTTTCTACCCAAGAGTGAAAGTCATAAATTGGTGTTGTCTCCCAGTCTTCAATGTTTGGTTATATCATCCTAACTGGACAATAACATATGTTTGTAAGGTACGGTTGAAGATCTGTATTCTACAGGTGATAGATCGTAGTCTTTAGAGTTTCATGTAACTTATAAAAGGTTACAGTGCAGTTACTGGCAGACTTGGAAACTGTACCAGATCTGCCATAATTCACATTGAGAATCTTGAGTCTAACCTAAAGGTCTACACATGATTAAATAACAAACCTCAGCTTTTAATCAACCAGATTTACAAGTTTACAAGTCAACAGAGCCAATATAATTATCTATTTAGTCCTAATGATATTATAATGGTGTCATTATACAGGAATATATATATATATATATATATATATATATATATATACATATATACCACTTACAGAGATGAAATTGTTATATGAAGTCATAGAATCAGAGAGTAGAAGAGAGAGTGGTAGTACTCAGGCCAGATGTGTTACCTCATGAAGAATCGCTATAAAAAGGAAACAATAGTCAAATAATAAATAGATTAATCAAATGAAATGATAATTCAATGTGATTTCTTTTAAAAAAAAAACCTGGAAGAAAATGACTTCTATATTTATGAAAATAACCATTTTGTAAAGATTATAAATAGTAAGGAGATCTCAATGGCACATAGGCATGAAATGTTTTAGAAGACGTGAATGAGAATCAAACACAGGTAGGAACTCCATGTTGGAAGCAGAATGGTCAGAACTGGCTTCACCACAACGAGAAGCAATGAAAAAAGTACCTGTTTGTAGCCCCTCTAATTATCAAAATGTCTAGGAGGAAAGGATCTATGTCTTTTGTAGGGGGATTGTGTAGCTTAAGCAGTGCAAACAATATTGTAAGTATTAATTGTAATCTCACAAAGCAGGAAATGACTTTAAACCCTGACTTCAATAATCAACTGGATTGTGTACCAGATCTGTCATAGTTCACATTGAAAATCTTGAGGCTAACCTAAAGGTCTACAAACAATTAAACCTCAGCTTTTAATCAACAGGATTGACAAGTCAAGAGAGCCGCAGTAAACAATGGCACATACGTGGAGTTCCCAGCTGGCTAGAGAAGATGGCCAGATGTGTGTCACTGTTTTAAACAATTACAATAGACACTCCACTTTTGTGTTTAGTCTGAGCATTTCTATATATTTTATGTATATTTAAAGTAATTTGGTATGCTTTTCTGTGTGTGTGCTAATATGTATATGTGTGTGTGAATGTGTGTGTGTGTGTGTGTGTGTGTGTGTGTGTGTGTGGTTTGCAAATGTGGGGGTCAGAGGACAACTTTCAGAACTCAGTTCTCTTCAGCCTACTGTGAGTTACAGGATTTAACTCAGATTTGAATGCCAAAGAACTTTTACTCACTCAGCTATCTCCTTGGCCTGAACCTTTCTGTTTTGAGATACAAATAAAATTATTTCAGTTTTTCTTTGTTTTACTACCTGTTGTTGATTCCTCTAGATTTTCCTATAAATGCTAGGCTTTCTTTAAATAAAATGTATTGAAAAAAACTTTTCCCTATCATATATATATATATATATATATATATATTCACTGATGATAATATAACAGTTATAATAGTATAACATCTTAGCATGATAAAAAACACTCTATTAATTTTATCATGCAGCAGAATTAAGCCTCAAAGTTCGTACATGTTCATTCTTCATTTTTTTATATATATTAAGAAAGACGCCAATAGGGTTACATGGGAAATAGATTTATTTGCTGTAAAAGTTGTTGCTTATAGCTTAGAAGGTCATTTTCTGAGGCCCCAACATGGTCCATTGAATTAGTTTCTGGACTATTACTGGGAACTAAGATTAACAGTGACCCTGATCCTTCACTATGCAGAATTCTCTTTACCCATTCATGAAATACTTTGTCTTCATTACAGCAATTAATAAAGTCTATTCCCTTCCCTGTGTGATGTGGACTTCCAGAGGCTTATGGATTAAAGGCTTACCTTTTTTGACTTAGAAAGACAAATCCTCAAATATCAAGACTACCATGGCATCTTACTATTTAGGTGGACTAAGCCTAGTTACCTTAGCTTTACAATTGTTTGTGGATATCTTAAAGCACACATATATGACTTTGTGCCTTCACATCTCCACCCAGAGAAATTTGGAATTTGCCTTTGTTTTCTTAAATTCTTTCCTTTTTCCCCCTTTTGTCCTTTTCCTGGTCCCTCTCAGTGTTTCTCCCCTGTCAAGAGCCAAGGAATTCCTAAGTGAATATGTACTGTTGACATAGGCACAAACATTTCAAGGATCAATACTCCAGATCCATGAAGATTGGCAAAGGTTTCTTGGCATGGGTCAAACACAGAATACCAAAGTCTTTCTACTGGTTTAAGTACAAGTATTTACAAATGATTTACCACTGTATTTAATCCCTAGCAATTGCAGCTTCCTCCTCATGGTGAATATTTACAGTCTGAGACTGCTCCCCTACAGAGACCTCTAGGGAGCAGATCCAATTCCTTCTCCATTTGCTGTGCATAATAAACAATCTGAGGTACCAGACACTGTAGAAGTTGATGCCACTCTTTCAACTCTTTTGTTTTTTGTTTTTTGTTTTTGTTTTTGTTTTTTGTTTTTCATTTAGCATGCATCTGTCAATTTTTACTGTTATTTCTTTCTTTATTTACTGATATCCATGCCTGTCAGGGACCTGAGCCACACAAGGACACGGGCCACTGCCAATGCTTCTTTGTCTATTTTATTTGGTTTCACATTTCTGAGGGTCCACAGGGACGATGACCTCATGATTCACCAAAGAAGACAAGTAAAAGTTAACAGGTCCCAATAGTAATTTCTACTCATATCTCTGCAACAGTAGGAGCCTTTTTCCTGACTCTAAAGTTACTGTTTAAGTCTTTCTAATGTCAGTTAAAGTAAGTAATTATAAAACCATGAATGTATATGTAAATCTTAAAGCAAAACTGTGAAAATTATCTAGTGAATGAAGATTGTAAGCCAATCAATCACATTGCTAGATGGTAATACACAGTTCGTGACCCCTCCCCCTACTTTTTGTATAATCTGTTTTATGCAATAGCTGTTGAAGAAATACTTGAGAATAACCCATGACCTCAAAAGCATGACTACAGAAGAGATTACAGTAAGTGTTCATACTCAAATCTCTGGTGTAGTAAAGACAATTAGTAAAAAGAAGAGGAGAGTAACCCTACAGGAAATGCAGAGTTAACAAGGAGTACTGACAGAACATTAGCTGGACAGGGGACAGTCACTCTGGGATGTTGCTCACAGTGCATCCATCCATTATGAAATGGTGCAGAGAAGGAGCTGAATCTAAGTGACCTTGAAAATCTTCAGTGACGAGAGAGGAAGGCATGCTTTGGAGATTACTACCAGACATCTGTTTATCAGACCACATGATCAACATTTGGTATGCATTAACTTGGAAGTCTTGATTTAGAACCCATTAGAATTTACATTCCTTTAATATTCAATAACAACATAATAAAAGCAAATATACAAATCCACTATTACTTGTCTGAGAGTTATTTAAGGAAGACATTAAATAATAACATTAGTGTGACTTGGATGCAGTTTATCACTCTTGTCATTGATGAACCTATGAATTGAATGTTGAACCCTAATAGCAAATAACTTGAAGTTTCAACTATCATCTCTGATTCAACATCCCTTGCCAGGAACCATAGGTGAACGCAATACAATAACATGTACCTGGAGGGCTTTAGACTATTTTTATACTTTGCTTAGATGATGATGGAAAGAGAGGGATTTGGGAACAGGAAATCTGAAAGAAGCACCCCTGGTGGCCCCTTGATCCACTGCCGAAACCATTCCCCTTCTGTTTGTCAGGTACAGTGGATTCTACATTCCTTTCCACTCTGTCTGTGCTCTCCATTAGGGATTCCAACAGTTACTAAATAAAGCTAAAGACTCATGTAGTGATCTTTACACTAATTGGACTGTAATATATAGCCCTGGTCAAGCACAACTTTCCCAGCCATCCTCTCTGTAGACAGCAATCAAGCCATTTACAGAAGATGCATTGGCTGTTGGGACCCTAGAGTAACCTTATGCTGCACTGACCTTTTAGCAGAGAACACAATTAATTTTGATACTGAAAGGCAATTAAGTGTGGTTAAAATGAGGATATTTTGGAACACAGAATGTCAGAGATTATAGAGAAAATATTTTTGCCTCGAATATTTCGGAAGCCAACAAGAACACCCATCTCTTGTTATTCCATGTCTCGTTGCCAAATCCCCATTCCATTTTAGCAAATGTGAACTGAAATGAACGGCTGTGTTAGCCATGTTGCTATTCTGAAAGATTGCTTACATCAACTATTTAACCAGCTGTAGTTCTGAAAACACAGGTTGTGTCTGGATACCTGTAATACATTTGGAGAAACACCTACACAGACTTTTTAAAACACATGTGCCCCTCTGTGAATAAGACACCATGTGTTACAACTTGCTCAAGCTAATTTCAGCTCAGTGGAATACTTCCCAGAAAAACAAAAGTGTTTCTGCTTAAACACAGGACATATGAAGAGGAGGAAGATGATGATGTTGCATGTCATGGAGAGACAAAGAATGATGTGACATCATGATCAGTAAGAGGATAAAAAGGGAGAAGTGGAAAAAGGCTAACCACAGATTTGGGAAAGTTCAAATATCAAAAGGCCATTTCTAAGTATATTCCTAAGAGACAATTAGCCTGTGGTTTTACTGAGTTTATTGGTTTTACACATTTTTTTTCAGTGAAATTTGTGGGGTGTTCCTGTCAATGTACAGACTATAGGTATTTTTATGAAATTGATTCTAATATTTTCTGAATAGATGTGTAGCAAATATCATTCCACAGACTGTGTATGTCTTGATTATACCCACCTATGATTAGAATGTGGGTGGGTGGGTGGGTACTGGTGAACATAAACCTTGATGCCATCAATTAGAACTGGATATTGCATATTTCCATTACTTGCATTCTCTTCAGTAGTGTTTAAAATAGCAGCTTGTTCTTGTCAAGTGCTTATTATCTTCCCCCAATTATTCTAAGTTTGGGGCTGAAGGAGGTTCAGTGGGTAAAGTGTTTGGTATGCAAAAATGGGGATCTACTTTGGATCCCAGAACTCACATAAAAGCCAGGTATGGTGACTTGCACTTTTAACAACTACAGACTGGAACAGAGACAGGTGGGTCACAGGAGATAACAGGCAGCTAGTTTGGTAAGATCTAGATTTATTGAGCAATTCAGTCTTAGAAAACAAGGTGAAACATGATAGAAGAGGAATGGAAGAATGGAGAGAGGGGGCGGAAGTGATTTGTTAAATTCTTCATACCAGTGAGTATCCTAATACTTGATGAAGGGCTTCACTGAACATGCCTCCAATGCTTTGGGAAACAGTCTATCACTCCTACTCTTCCTGTTATGCTCATCAAAGGCAGCCAGACATAAAAGAGCATAGGAAAACAGTAAGGGAGAAACAAAGGAAAGAAGGAAGACAGGCTGTCACACTTGGCCACCTTTATGAATGTCATAGCTGTTAGAATGAGAAATGACTCACATAGGCTCATATGTTCAGTTTTTTTCACAGTCTGTAATACTGTTTGGGAAGGATCAAGAAATGTTTCCTTGTTGAATGAGGTGTGTCACCATAGGACTGGCTTTGGATTTTAGAGACTTCTGCCATTCTCAGAACTCTCTTTGATTTCTGCTTGAAAATCAAGATGTGAACTCTCAGCAATACTTGTGCCTTACCTTTGCTCAGACACCATGGAGTCTAACCCTATGGAACCATAAGCCCAAATAAATGCTCTATTTTATTGTATAAGTTCCCTTAGTCATGCTATTTTGTCAAAGCAATAGAAAATTTAACAAAGACACCTATGAACATAGGCATTGTAGGATCGTCTGGAGGAGAGGAACAAGGTCTGAAAGGAAGACAAGGAAACAGAACTTGCCTATAATTCTCAGTGTAGGTTACTCAGTTTCTTCAAGTACAATATTTTGCTAGTGATGTTGCTAATGAGGGAAGTTTAGATGTATAGTGACAGATTATGTGGGACTTATTTTCCTATCCTGTTACAAGCACAAGTTATTTCTGAAAACTAAAGGTTAGAAAGTTAGAATGGTCACAATTTCTGATACGTATAAAAACCCTATTAATCTGAAGTATTATTGAGTGTCTTAGTTAGGGTTTAGTTAGAGAACATCTTCATAATCAACTGGAAAAAAATGGAGAAAATGAGTGGGACACAGATCAATATCTGCATAATAGAAGACTTAAAAATGCTAGACACAGATTCTATCTTCTTTATCCTGAGAGTATTTCAAGAAAACATTTACAATTAACATCATATTAATGGAAAAGACTACATACTTTCCCCAAAGATCAAAATCTAGTCAACATTGCACTTGAGTTTCTAACCGGAGTGCTTAGACTAGGAAACAAAAGGAATCCAGACTATAAATGAAGTAGGACTCTATATTGGTAGATGAAATCATTTTTATATAGAAACTTCAACAGAAAGGAATCACAATAAATAATTTCAGTCGTATTTATAGGTCAATATTAGAAGTATATGGTTAAATACGGTTTTTAAATTTTTCAACAATTCAAATTTTTATAAATAAATTCATAAATACAGTGAATGGAAAAATCAAATACTTTTTATCAAATGTTGCTGGAACAACTTACCCTAAAACAAAAGGAAGGTGAAGCCTCAAAATACCCCTTATATAAATGTTCTCTGTGCAGGTCAATGTAAATGCTACTACTCTAGAGCCCTTAGAAGGCAGGAATGAATCCTCATGACCTTGAGTTCAGCCATTTTAGAAATGACAGAAAGTCTTCACAGGGAGTTTTATCAAAATTAAAAATGTTTAAAATTCAAAAGGCAACACTGGGATATGGGAAAGGCAGTCCACTGTGTATTAGAACATTTGACAAATTTTATGTGTGATCAGTGATGAATGTTTAAAGATTTTTAGCACTTTACTTCACAACCACAATTTAATTCAAATGTATAATTGATAAAATATCTAAACAGACATTTTCCAGAAGTATATATGAAGATAGTAATGTATCCCTGAAATATTAACCAATATGAAATGATAGAGAAATGCAATTTTAAAGAATAAGGAAATATTGTTTCATAATATCAGGACAAAAGAAACAAATTATCGGACATAAAATATCATATGTTAAAAGATTATAGTAAAATTGGAACAAAATGTTCACTGCAGGTGGGAACTTATATTGAGGATCAATTTTCTGGTGTATAAAAATGTTAAACCCAAAGTTACTGCATAATTTGTTAAGTTCATAACAAGAGTGTAAGAACTTGTACACAGATACATTATCATTTTCCATAAACATTTACAACAATAATATTTAGAGTATTCCAACACGATAACACTCAACTCACTATCCATTTATGAGTGTGTAAACAAAGTGTATATAGAGAAAATGGAATACTATTCAAACACATAAAGGAATGGAATTATGATACATGATACAGTATGGGATAAGCTTTGAAAACATTAGGTTATGTTGAAGAATGGAAAATCCACATGTGGTGTGGCCATGCACATGTAAATCTGATGACTAAGGATGCTGAGTCAGGAGGGTTGTAAATTTAAGGCCATCCAGGGCTATTTAATAAGAACCTATCTCATAAAGCAAAAGAGTGGAGAGGAAGAAAAGGAGGAGCAGGAAGAGAAGGAGTAGCAAGAGGAGAAAAAGCCATAGAAGAGAAGGGGGAAGAACAACCTACCAAACCCTAAAGATTAGTAGTGAGCCCACAATATTGAAATGAGTAGAAGAGACAAATCCATAAAGACCAAAGTTATATTCATGCTTTCCATAGCTGAAGTCAGAAAGCAAACATCTGCGGGCTTTGGAGGAAGTAATAGGCAGCTCTAATAGTGTATGAACCTTTGAATGGAACAAACTACAGATATGCTAGGAATATAGTAACTGAACATTATACATGAATACACATGAAACTAGTAGAGACTTATCTGAATAAACACATTAGTGTAAAAAATAGAAGCAGTCATCTCTCACATTGGGTTAGCATGATTATTTATGCTATTATTGGTCAAATTAACAGAAAAGTCAGTAAAACTCTTAGCAACTTACTCTTTGAAATGTATAGCTACAGGTAGACACCTTGTGTTTACTCAGATATGCACATATTTGAAAGGTTTTCAAATGTACACATGGAAAGCACACATTAGAAATCTTGCTCTTGTTATCCCTTTTATATAGAAAAACTCCACAGCAGAGTCAAAGAGAGACTCCAAAGTTTAAGGAAAATTCCATAGGCATAATGATCTTAGGATAAGAAAGCATCTTGCCTGTGAGTTTGGAATGAGAACAATCTACGTGTGACACTCTAGGTCTCTTGGATCTGTGATTAAAAGCTTCCAGGAGAAGACAGTCTGAGATTCAAAGCCTCATTCCTCCCACACCAGGAGGTCTGCTGCAAGGGCTCTTTCTCATCAGAAAGCTGATGAGATTCATCACAGTACAGATTCAACGGACCACGCGCTCGCTCATCAGTCTGATTACCATCTCAGCCCACTGTTTTTGATCTTGGACTTGCTGTCACCAGAACCATTAACACAAACAGATTCACGTTCACGGATGCCTATCTCTAAGTGGGACTTGTTCATGTTCAAAAAAGACCCTTCTATTAATCCTCTATTCTGACTAGCTTACAAGATAAAATAAATGCATCTTTATCAAGATAATAGGAAGTTGGGTCGACTGAAAACATCCTGGCTGTGGAGAACCTTGAGTAAGGAAGGGATATATCTTGCACATTAAAGCACTGACATTGCAAGATGCAGGTGGCTTGCATACATGACTTATCCTGCTAGATTCTGGAATGGCACTTTCAGGTGGAATACACATGCACAATTTTCATAATCTCAAAAACAACTTTTCCTTCTTCTACATGTTGCTAGTGATATCCCAGAAGCTAAAATAATAGAAGAAACTCTCCTTAGGAACTTTGGTGTTTGTGTTTGTGGGGGAATGTCCTTGTTAAGATTCAACTGCAGATTTCTGACCACTATAATCATGAGAAATCAAGTATTTATTTCAGTCATCACTTTGAAGTAATTACTAGGTGAGCCATGTAGAAATTGTGCACTTAGTTAAGTGCCTAATAAGCAGAATCTTCAGTGTATGCTCCTTCTACCAAACGTTTATCATCAACAGTGAGATGAACAGGGTATGTTCGGGAGACCTGGATAGTTATCATTGTCATGTGTCCACCTCAGCTGCTAGGTGCTCAGGTCTGTATCCTTTTGGACATTTTTCTCTACCACACATCCATAAGGTTCAGTATTTTGTGCTCAGAGTTCTGGATGTCAAGTGAAAAAGCCCTTGTGCTCCTTAAATGATAATGGCTAAGGCAGTACTATATGGAAAAACTCTGACTGAAGGATTTTTGGATCCATTAATTTAAATCTCTCATACCTTTGTCTATCTGAACAATGGGAGTGTTAAGATGAATGTAGTCAATCTTAACTCTGAAGAGTTTTCCTCAGCTTGGGAGTCTTGCCTCTCAATAACATCATATCATAAAGTGAAAAGAAAATGTAAAACTATACTCATGTTCATTGAACAACATGAGCATATTTTAAGGAAAAGATAAAAGTAAGGGGGTAGTAAATACTTAGACCTCCAGCTTAGTCATTTGTTCACACTATCAAATTTTGGGTACTTACTGCTTATAACTGCATGCCACATTTTTTTTTGAGATTCAATGTAAGTAGTACTGTTTAACCAGCACTGCCATACACAGTTATGCCTTGCAACAGCTACAAGGGATCAGGAAGTGAGACTTTTAGGATCTATTCTAAGTCTCCAGAGCATCATCTTATGGGCTGTCCATTGCTAGTAGAAAAGATGATGGACTGAACATATTTAGGACTCATGTAGGCCTCTCTAAGCCAGTACATGGAGTTCAACCTAGGGAATAACTTTAAATTAAGAACAAAAATAAAAGATATGAATGTGGAATGAAGACCTGTAGAGAGGAGAGGGAATGTAAAGTCACAGAGGGACATAAAAGAAAGTGGAGTGAGGTAATAGGAATTCATTATGTTTATCTACAGAACTGTCAAAAAATGTAATTCAGAGACATGCTTAAATAATGAATAATAACAACAAAAAATCAATTGCAAAATTAAAAATTAGTGATGTCTGGACACGATCACTTTCTAGTTCACTGATCTGTAATAATTTGCTAGATTCTGTCCTAGAGACCACACTTTAGATTTCAAACAGTAATTGGATCATGTTTCTCTTACTCTATCTGAGAATTCTTTCCAGGATTCTCTATAAGGCTGACTTATTGGACCTTTAATGAATTCCTTTAGCCTCTTAGTGTCACAAAAATGTTTTTCTTTATTCTTCAACTATGGTAGATAGTTTGGCTGGGTATACTACCCTTCATTTGCATCCATGTTCCAGTAAATCTTGCTCTATATTATTCCAGGCTCTTCAGAGTTTTAAAGTTTCCACTGAGAAAAAGATGATTATTCTGATGGACTTTCTTTACACGTGACTTTTGTTAGATCTCTTGCAGTTTTTAGTACTATTTCTTTGTTCTGTATACTTAGTATTAAAATTAGGATATGCATGGGAAGTTTCAGTTTTCAATAATATTTTAGACGTTTTAAACTTTTTAATTGTGTATAAATATTATTAAAATAACTGTCAATATTGCATCTGACTAGTGCCTTCCAAGCCATACAGTATGATACATTCTGACTTCTCTCCACAGTGGCCCCATCCACCAAAGAAATCACTGTCATAAAAACCTGCAACTGGACCTAAAGATTTTGAGGGCTTTGGGATTCTCCAGAGAATGGGGCTGCCTGGCTTTAGGCTGGTTTATCTTTTTGAAAATAGTTCTCCCCTTTTCAGAGAACTATGTGCCTGAGGCTCTGTTTGACTAACTTCTCTGCATCAAATGTCTTTTTCCTTTCCCTGCTCTTATCTAGTTTGTTCTTACTACTTTCATGAGTTCCTAAAGTTCTGCTTCCATTATTATTTGAGATATATTTATTTTTCCTGATTTTCTGTCTCTTCTTCACCAACACACACTTAGGGGCAGACTCTGGTCTACTGATTTCCTGGTGTGTATTTGTTTTAAAATTGGCATTCTCTGTTTAAATTAATTAATTTAAATTAACAGTTTAAATTAATCAATTTAAATTAAACAGTTTCTCCATCTACCTAGTGAGCCTCATGATTATCATTATTTAGTTACTATAAACTTTAAACAAGTGCTTGTACATTGTAACTTATTACAGACTACATTTATTTGTATTTTCTGAACTTGTATATCATCTAATATGTTCTTACTTTATCTCTCTCTTACATTCTTAATCTCTGTTCTTCTTCCTTTTTCTCCTACTCATTCTCCTTCTCTGCTTGTTTTTGCTTCTTTTTCTCTTCCTTCTATCTCTCTCTCTTTCTCTCTTTTCTCCAACATTTTTATTTTATGTATATGAGTACAGTGTAGCTGTCTTCAAGAAACACCAGAAAAGAGGACTGGATCCCATCACAGATGATTGTGAGTCACCATGTGAATGCTGGGAATTGAACTCAGGACCTTTGGAAGAGCAGTCAGTGCTCTTAACTGCTGAGCCATCTCTCTAGCTTCTCTGGTGTTTTCACTCTCTTTCTCTCTTTTATTCTCTCACATGCTCTCTTTAGCCTCCCTCTTAATTTTTTGGATTTAAACTGGAACCTTAGAAATGCTAGGCAAAGTTTTTATAGCCTAACTGTCAGCCCCAGACCTTTTTTTTCTTTATATTTATGAGGTATAGTTTGAGAAGTAACTAAGTTGCCAAATCTGGCCTTGAATATGAAGCTCCTTCTGCCTCAGTATCCCAAGAAAGCATCTGACTTTTCTGTTCCAGGGTCCTAGCCAGGATATTGCCTGGCATTTAATGATTATATCTCCTTCAAAACCTTTGGTGATGAGCATTTCTCTGAATATCCTTGATTATCATGACGTTAATGCACTGAAAAGGCCTGCTCAGGTGTATGTAGAGTTCTCATTTAATGGAATTGTTCCTTTGGTGTACTTTGCCTGAAAACACTTGAGTTGTAATATTGGTGAGAAACAGCAGAAGGCTCCTTGTCACCAGCTTTAGAGTATGCAGTGGGCTACAAGGATAGTTCAGATGTTAACAACTGAGGCTCACTGATCTAAAGCCTGCATACTATTCACATGACTGAAAGTTAATGTGTAATTGTGATTTTTCTCTGTTCCTACTCCTTTACACTAAACTTAGCCCATGCTTTTCAGGTTGCACCTTTATCTTCTAAATTATGTGATCAACTTAAATGCCTCTTTGACATTTTCACAGAATACTTTCTTTCTTGGCTACCAGGCAAGTTAGAAAAATAAAAAATAAAAATAAATAAAAATATAAAAACAAACATTTATTAACTATAACTTTAGTGGTGGATTGATTATGTTTTTCCCATTAGAAATTCTATTAGGAGGTGTGGCCTTGTTGGAGGAAATGCATCACTGTAGGGGCTGGGCTTTGAAACTTTGTGCAGTGTGGGGAAGAGTCCCTCTTGCTGGCAGCCTGCAGGAGAACCAGTGTCTTCCTGGTTACATTCCCATCAAGACTGACTGCCTACTACCATGCTTCCTGCCATGATGATAATGAACTCAACCTCTGAAAGTTTAAGCCAGCCCCAATAAAATGTTGTCCTTTATAAGAGTTGCCTTGGTCATGGTGTCTCTTCACACCAATGGAAACTCTACTAACAACTTCTGATGTAGTATGGGTTTACATTTCTGTAAAGATTCTAGCCAAGTAATAGCCATATGTGGCTGACAGATACCATGTTGGTCAACCTTGAACATATAATGAACAAATATTTTATATCATGTGGGAAAACTGAATAAGTCAGGCCTTCTATGGAGGAAAGGAGATATTTGTTAAATCTTTTTAACTGGTGATGTAGAAAAGCTTCCTTTAGGAAAATCAAAATCAAACTTGAATGGAAGGAATGATATCAGATGAATGTATTTACAGTTTTGAAAGCCACTTTCTTCACACATGTGGTTCTTTCTGACCACCCTGGTGTGTTTTCAGGGAAGGGACCAAATAGAGCAAGAACCACAATGAATAGAGAAAGAGATAAAAATAACCCCAGGACACCAAAAATGAGATAAAAGACCTGGGACACATTTAAGTCTAAAGCCTTGTAGGGAAATACAATGTCTGATGCCTTACTACGTTTTTGTAGTGTAAGTATTAGAGTATTTTGACTGTGGGGCTAACATTTCTGTGTTGTGTATTGCATGGAGGAAACATCTTTCTCTGGATATTGGGGAAATCATTCTAATGGCAGGAAGCTGTGTTTTCTATCTAACCTCTGTTAGTAGCAGATGCAATATCAGGTGCATGACTTCCGAGGTGGTACACTAGGATGCAAGAATCCATGGGGTAGAAGTCTGGGACAAGCATTTCTAACCACAGGAACTGGAAGAAGTAGATGAGACTATTGCTGTTTCCTTGCTGAGTTGACAAGATGAGATTTGTAGCTTTAGAGTACTGGGTGAGTCTTTCTTTACTGTTCCCTAACTCTATAATGAAGACAACACTGTGGAGCTATTACTATACACTACATGCTCAACATGGGCTATCTCAACTGGCTTTTGCAAGAACTCTAGGAGACAGGTTTTACTATCATCTTCACTTTTAGAAGAAAATGTATGCTTGAGATAATAAAGGTTATGAAGGAAAAAAAGTAACAGGGAAGTCTTACAACTGCAAAATTAATATTTTGTTGCTTAAGACTACAGTTTTTGCTGTATCCTAGGTAGGCCTCATGTATTTAGCAAGTATCTATTCAAATGTTTAGCAAATATCTACTCAGGCAGTTTTTCCGTATGCAAGGTGGTTTTAGTAAAAATTATTCAAGCAGATACTGATAAAGAATAAGTGATATGGTTCACCAAGATAAAGCTTTATAGCATGAGTTGAATCTCTGGAACCCATAGGGGATGGAACAAATCTACTCCTAAATATTATTTTTTAGTATTCAGATATGTACTTTCACACACACACACACATACATACAATATAAACATTCAATAATACACACAATAAAATAAAACAACCTAATTAGGTATAGTCTTATCATGCTAATCTTAGATCATGTCTGCTTACATGATTATGAACCAAAAGAACTTGTGTCACAAAAATGTGCCTCCTAGAAAAATGTTATATTCCTTATGCTGGTGATACAAAGGCGAGTTTTAGAGGACAAGCAGCCTATTCTACATTGTCATTCTGAAGTCACAATCCTTAATGTTTGCATGATATCCATATTCTCTATATATCAGTGTACAAGTTATGTCTTATGTGACAAGACCTATGCTGTAAGGCACATCATTTGTTCTTACATTCTGCTGAGAATGTAGATTTCCACCAAACCTAATTCAGAGAGTGGTTGGGAGGTAAAATTTCATTATATACTCAGAGACTATGTAATGAAGAACTCTAGTTATAATGAAGACTGTAGATTTTAGACTGTCTCTAGGCTAGTTTTTCCATCAACATCAGCTGACCCTTTTTCATAGGATTTTATCTGCTTTTCATCCCAGTTACTATTCTGGGGTTTGTAAGTTTGCACATCTAAGTAAGAACCATCAATAAGTCTTTTCAGAACTCTTGTATTAGAAGCCTTCCCTCTGAGGGATTATCTCTTACAGTATCAAAAAGTGCTATGCAAATTTTCTGGAGAGAAAAATCATTCTATATATAGTCCTTCCCAGCAAGGAATAAAGTACCCAGGCTTCCAGAGTCTATAAACAGGTGTGAAAGGCAAAGGAAGCAAGGGTCAGACCAGTATTCACTCAAGGCATGGCATTCAGACATAGACATGCATATCTGAAAGCACATAAAGGAGAAATAGATGTGTGTATTCTGACCCTTGGATAGTGATCATTAGCACAGATAGAAGTAGTCTCTGAAAACAAGACTAGGATGAAAACTGCAGCCCTCAATACCAGTCTCATAGAAGAAAACAATGTCTTTCCCACTATAAGGCATAGTCTTTTCCTGACCACTGTACAACCTTCAATTAAAAGAATAATGATTTAAACAAAAATAAAGTCCCATTCAACAAAGTAGTTCATATTTGCAAGTCTCAGAACAGAAACAAAAGCAGCAAGAAAAAAACCCTTAAGACCTATAAAAAGTACTAGAATTATATTAATAATTATGATCTCCAAATAAAATGACCTGGAAGAACTTCCAGACAAAAAAATTCAAAATAGTGATTGTAACTATGTGTGAACAACTCAAAGAAGATATGGATATAATCCAAAATAACAAAAACAAAGTGTTGAATGTAATGAGAAATCCAATCTAGGATAAGGAAGTAGAACTTACTAAAGAGATAGAATTGTTGAAACAACTCAAATTATAATGATGCAGGGACTGAAAAATTTTAAACTTCAGAGGGACTCATTCCTTACAAATAGATTATATCATGTGAATAACAGTGTCATAGCTAGAAGACAAAGTAATAAAATTGGTTGACTCAAGAAAATTCACAGATTTATTTAAAAAGAAATGTGAGTAGAATATAAGACAGTTTTGGGACAACATGAAAAGACCTAATCACTGAATACATTTAATAATGCTAGGAATACAAAAACAAAGAGAAGAGTCCTTCAAAGGAATACAGAATATTTTCAGCATAGTAATAAAAGAAAACTTCACGAATCCAAAGAAAGATATGAACATACAGACTTTATTTGATATTAGAATGGCTACTCTAGCTTGTTTTTTGGGGGGACCATTTGGTTGGAGAATTGTTTTCCAGCCTTTTACTCTGAGGTAGTATCTGTCTTTGTTGCTGAAATGGGTTTCCCACATGCAGCAAAATGTTGGTTCCTATTTATATATCCAGTCTGTTAATCTATGTCTTTGGGGGGGGGGAATTAAGTCCATTGATATTAACAGATATTAAGGAAAAGTGATTGTTGCTCCCTGTTATTTTTGTTGTTGGAGGTGGAATTATATTTATGTAGCTATCTTCTTTTTGGTTTGTTAAAAGAAGATTATTTTCTTGCTTTTTCTAGGATGTAGTTTCCCTCCTTGTGTTGGAGTTTTCCATTTATTATTCTTTGAAGGGCTAGATTTGTGGGAAGATATTGTATACATTTATTTCTTGTCATGGAATATCTTGGCCCCTCCATCTATGGTAATTGAGAGTTTTGCTGAATTTGTGTTGTCTTAGTGTTTGTATGACATCTGCTCAGGTTCTTCTGGCTTTTATAGTCTCTGAGGAAAAATCTGGTGTAATTCTGATAGGTCTGCCTTTATATGTTATTTGACCTTTTTCCCTTACTGCTTTTAATATTTTTATTTTATTTTATGCATTTGATGTTTTGATTATTATGTTACAGGAGGATTTTCTTTTCTGGTTCAATCTATTTGGTGTTCTGTTGGCTTCTTGTATGTTCATGGGCATCTCTTCCTTTAGGTTAGGGAAGTTTTCCTCTATAATTTTGTTGAAGATATTTACTGGCCCTTTAAGTTAGGAATCTGCACTCTCTTCTATACTTATTATCCTTAGGTTTGGCCTTCTCATTGTGTCCTGGATTTCCTGGACATTTTGGGTTAGAATCTTTTTGAATTTTGCATTTTCTTTGACTTTTGTGTCAACATTTTCTATGGTGTCTTCTGCCCCTGAAATTCTCTCTTCTATTTCTTTTATTCTGTTGGTGATGCTTGCATCTATGACTCCTGATCTCTTTCCTGTGTTTTCTATCTCCAGTGTTGTCTCCCTTTGTGATTTCTTTATTGTTTCTATTTCCATTTTTAGATCCTTGATGGTTTTGTTCAATTCCTTCACCTGTTTAGTTGTGGTTTTGTATAATTCTTTAAGGGATTTTTGTTTCTTCTTTAAGGGCATGCTTCTACATGTTTACCTGTGTTCTCCTGAGTTTCTTTAAGGGGGTTATTTATATCCTTCTTAAAATCCTCTATCAGCATCATGACATGTGATTTTAAATCCAAATCTTGCTTTTTCTGGCATCCGGTTCTTGTTGTGGGAGAAGTGGGTACTGATAAAGCCAAGTAGCCTCGATTTCTGTTGGTAAGTTTCTTATGCTTGTATTTCATCATCTGATTACCTCTGATGTTAGTTGGTCTCGCTGTCTCTGGCTGGAGCTTGTCCCTCCTGTGGGCCTCTAAGCCTATGTTAGCACTTGGGGGAGAACAGCTCTCTCCTGGCAGAACCTGTATACAGAGGGTTGTGGAACAACCTTAGTTCCCAGGTGCAGATGGTGACCAGAAGGATCCTGTTCCAACTGCTCCACTGTTCCTGTACCCTGTGCTCTAAATCATACAGACTTAAGAGTTCTTCTGAATATCAACTAGATTAGACCAAAAATTAAACTGCTCAAACACCATAGGGAAAACATAAAAACAAAGAATAAATAGAGGCTATTGAAAGCTATATGAGGAAAAAGTCAGTTACCTTATAAAGGTTTGTCTAGCAACAAATCTAATTATTCAGTACAATAATAATAACTGGAAAGTTATATATGCAATTAATAACTCTACCATTATATCCAGCAGAACTATCAATTAATGAAGAGGGAGAAATAAACTCTTTCTATGATAAAAGCATATTGAAGAATGGATAGCTAGTAATCTAGTTCTACAGTAGGCATTATGAAAAATTCTTCAGATCAAAGAAAAGAATATACATATTCAAGGGGCCTCTAGAGATAAATCAACAGTACTAAAACAGTTTGTCCAAATATGTCTAAGAGAATACTACAAAATCAATAAAATGACAGGAATCGAGGTACAACTTACAGTAATAACTCTGAATATTAATGATATTACTTTCTCAATAAAAAAGACATAGACTAGAATGATGGATTTAAAAACAAGATCTATTTTGCTTCTACGACTAAGAAACACATCTCCCTATCAAGTATAGACACAATATGGAGTGAAAGGATACAAAACAGTTGTTTAAGAAATTGAGCTAGTAAACAAGCAGGTATGTTTTTTTTTTTTATATCTGACAAAATAGACTTGAAACTAAAACTAGTCAGAAAGGATAAAGGTCACTACAATAAAATAAGAGAACATTATATTTCTATACATGTATACATAAACATACATACACTAAATTTCATATAATAAATATTATGATATAGAAAATTATGACTTTGTAAAACAAAAAGAAGTAAGAGACATCTATAGAACACAGCAATTTAACAATAAAGAATATGTGATCCTTTTAGCATTCTGTGTAACTTGCTCCAAATCTGACTACATATTAAGGCAAAAATAAATCTCAACAAATTCAGAAAAACTGTAAATACCTTCCTTAATTCTATTGGGTTACAATAAATAAATTAGAATAAAGCTAGCTATAAAGCTCAATAGAAACCATGGAAAGTATATATAGACTCATGAAGAACAATCTATACTATTGAATGACAACTGAGTCACTGAGGAAAATATAAATTAAAAAGCAAACAAACAAGAAAACAAGGAAATTAAAAATGTGTTTAGAATGAATTTAAATGGGAACTGAACCAAACCAAACAAAAACAAAATTTTTGAGACACAGTGCGAGAAAACGAAAGTTTCCATTAAGTGGCTCCATCACAAACTCTGGGAGGCAAAAAACTAGTGATGTAATGATAGTGATGCGCATTCATAAACTAGATCCAAGAGCAGTACCTAGAAAAAAGAATCAAAATCATAGCAGAAATCAATGAAATATAAATAAATTAAAACAATACAAAGAATCCTAGGAACATAATTTAAAACTTTTATTCCACTAAACTGGAAAATCCCAAAGAAGTGGTTGAATTTATAGATATATACAACATTGTAAAACTAAACCTAGAAGAAAAATGACTTAAATATTAAAAGAGTGGCAAGATTGTAGCAGTAAGAACAATTGTATATACTATTAAATGTGTAGGGTTAGATGGATTTATTGCCAAAACTTAGTAGACCGTCAAAGATGGATTAACATCAATGCTACTCAAATTATTCTGTGAGTTAGAAAAGAAATGAAGGCTTTCAATATCTTTAAGTTAAGCAGTATTATACTGTTACCAAAACCAGGTAAAGGCATGTTTAAAAAAAAAAGAAGAAGAAGAAAAGAAAAGAAAATTGCAGACAGAGTTCCATGAAGAACAAGATTTAAAGACTTTCAATAAAATTCTGCCAAACTGAATTCAAGATCACACGAAAAAGATTATAAAAGTATTTATCAAGTTAGTGTTATTAGAGACATGCAGGGAAATTTCAACATATTTCAACAAATAAATCCATCACATATATTGACTCAGAAATATTAAATATATGAAGGAAAAGCCTTTAAGGAAAACTCATCATTCTTTTAGAATAAAAGTCATAGAGAGACTAGGAACCGAATGAACACACCTTAACATAAAACACTATGCAACAACCCTATAATCAATATCATGCCAAGACGTTATGCCTCCACTAGAGCCCAGCTATCCCACCACAGCTTTGACTATTGCAACATAGGCCTTGAATATTCCAACACAGCTGAAGCGTGAAAAAAAAGACCTTAAAACCAACTACACGATAAAGATACAGGTCCTAAAGGAGAGAATGAGTAAACTGTTAAAGAAATTCAGGAAAAAAGAAAGGAATGGGGTCACTAATGGAGAAGGAATGAGGTAGGGTGTGGGGTGGTAAGCTGTGCACAGACAGCCTGGTCCCCAGTTGAGCACAGGCTTTAAACCCTGGTGACCCTAAGGGACTGCACATGCTTGGCCCCTGTTTAGCCCCTGGCTCCTGTTGCAATTACAGATTCCCATAGCCACCCCCCCACACACACACATACCCCAGAGGTGTGTGGTCATCAGTCACAAAGGCAATGCCTCAAGCTCCTGGTATTCTGTCTGGACTCCACCCCGACAGTTACCTGGCAACAGCCGGGTATGCTCCTTCCCACAGTTACCTGGCAACAGCTAGGTAGGCCCAGTCAACTATAAAAGGAGCTGCTTGCCTCCCCCTCACTCTCTTACTTTCTTACCCTCTTGCTCTTACTCTCAGCTTTCCTGCCTTGTCCCCTCTCTCCTCGTGGCCATGGCTGACCTCTTCTTCCCTACTCTCTCCCTCTTTTTGCCTTTCTACAATAAACACCTTAAAACCATGAACTGCCTCTTTTCTTCGGGATCCACCATGCTGGGGCAATGGAGCAGGTCTTCCCCTAAGAGCCCCTTCTCCCCACCTGGGCAAAGGTCCCCCCCTCCACTGGCCAACACTCTGTTCTCATCTCTTCCCAGACAACCAAAGCATCTGTGGTGTCCAAGACTTTAGAACCTGCCGTAGGCCAGGGGACCCCAGAGCTGGGGACCCCAGAGCTGGCTCTTCAGCAGCCCCCAGTGGACTCTGTGGTGATCAAGAGTCTGAGCCAAACTACGGCAGTAACGTTCCACGGGGACCTCAGACTGAGCCTTCTCCACTCCTGGAACGGGGTCCTGCGGCTTCTCACAGCCCATCACCCACCCAGTAGTGCCGTGGGGGTGCATGCAGTCAAACTTCCTGCATCTGTCTTGCCCAGAGGCCTGAGCATGGGACCCCATTTTTATCCCACAGTAAGTTAATATGGGTATGATTGATACAAATGGAAAATATTATAGATTTACTTTTATTTATGTGTGTGTTTATGTGCATATATATGTGTGTTGGTGCCTTGAGAGGCAGAAGAAGGGACTATCTCCTCTGGAATTGAAGGAGTAAGAGTTACAGGGAGCTATGAGCTGTCTGACATGGGTGCTAGAAATAAATTCCAAGCTCGAGAAAAGCAGCAAGCATTCCTGCTACATCCCCAATGGCCCTCACTCCCAAATGTTCTTTTAAAGGCGACAGTGATGGTTATAGTTGGTTGTTTTCTATTCAAAAGTGTTTGGGGCCAGACCTGGTTGGAAATTTTAAAGTATTTGCATATACACAGCAAGCTCTCTTGTACAAAAGCCCACTTTTAAACATGAACTATTTCTGTTTCATATATAATTTATGCATATATCCTGAGGTCATTTTATACAATATCTTATAGCATGTTATATTTTTATGACAACTCATTATATGGAGTAAGGGAGAGAACTTACCACTGATTAAAAAAAATAATAGTGTTGGAAATGCTTCAGGTTTTGGGAGCCTTTTGTATTCTGGAATCTTCAAGATATTCTACCTGTAAGAAGTTTCTGGATGAAAATGGTATGGATATTTCCAGATTTTCACTGTGCCGTAATAGCTTCTTTTCAATGAATTGCTGTAACTTCTCACCAAATTCATCTGATGAATGGCTGCTCTTCTTAAGTCATTGCAGTTTTTTTCTTGACTGGAAATGGCCAATAACTTCTCTTGTGTTTCTTTCTACTTAATTTGTGGAAAATAGCTTTGAATCCAATTAAGAATGCTTTAGTGTATTTCTTTGTTATCTGTTCTTACTCCTCTTTGAATTGCACCAAGATTTTGGCCTTCTTTTTATATAACAGGACTATAGTTTTCTATGTTTTTGTTTCTTAGAGTTCTGATAAAACAGATTCCCCAGATACTTCCAATCTTATCATAGAGAATGATTTCTCACTAGAGGAACAAGGAGGGAAATGAAGAGTCAGAACCCCCATGTTCCTGTCTCCAGCAGGCTTGGATTTTCATCCTCACATGCCTCAGCATGTCTCTTTTTATAACTATAGTCATTGCTTTTCCTTTATAGAATTGTGCAAAGCTTCTGCATGTTGTATGGGAAACCACTTACTGCTGTTAGGTTTGAACAGTTGGTAGTTTTCATAAATGTTTCTTTTAAGAAGCACATCCCTGGGATACCCCTAAAAGGCATGTGAGGTATAAGCCTTGGTAGCAACTGCCAGGATATGCTGGAGGTTCCCAGGATTGGTGTTATTGCTCTCAGGGATTGATTCAATTTCTGTTCTGTTAGCCAGTGTAACTGCAGACTGCAGTGTGCTCTGAGATCTCATACACAAAAGGGATGTGGCAAGAACAGAAGGCAGGATCCCAGAGAAAATGTGAACTAGCACAACACCATGCAAATGAAACACATGGTCTGATCTAGTGTGAGAGTTCTTTATACAGACTAAGAAAAATGAAGCCCCAGGGCTAATATCTACATTGGTAACAAGAAATAGATTATTGTTCACATATCCAGAGAGTTGAGGCAAAATTATGGCAATTTGCTTGTGCCTATAAAACCAGAAACTGCTTCTTCTCCTCAATTCTTAAGACATTTTGCATAACTGAAAGCTGGGAATGTGTTTAGAGGAATTCAATGGTACAATGGACAGAGCCCCAAGCTGGGATACTCTCAAATTTGTTGCTGACCAGCTACACAACAGGGAATGCTCTTTACCTGACTTGAGTCACTTTTGATTGTTGGAAATGACAGCCTTCCACACTGAGTCTCTGGGATCCTTCTTTAGTTTTCAATTGGCTCTTCCAGTGCTGTAGGTGTAGTTTAGTGTGGAGTATACCCGGAGTATGAGTGAGGCCTGAAGTGATGGTGTGGCTTGTCACAGGTTGGGGACAGTTTTGTCTTTACCCTCTTTTTAAAAATATTATATTATTAGACATATTCTAAATAATCACTGAAAAGAATTGGCATTCACCAACTAAATCTGGCAGATATGCAAAAGGGGACAGGTTCATAGCAGCTGTACAATAGTTTCACTGCTGTTACCAATAGCAACAATAGGCCCTACTACAGAGATATAGTTGTTGAAAAGCACAGTGGGCCACTTCTGAGAGATCACTGAAGATTTACTCACACTGTAACCTACTATCAGTTCTTTTTTTTTCTTTTGCTCTGAAACTTACGGAAGGTCAAGAGGGCCAGGGATATGGCTTGATTATTACAGGCACTTGTAACAAATCTAAAGATCTGAGTTTGATTCCCAAGCTCCAATGGAGGAAAGGCAAAATTGATTTCCTGGATACTGAACTGTTGAAACACTTTTAAGACCAAGAAAAACCATGGCATTTCTGTCAATTAGAAAACAGATTTTTGTAGGAATGACAAAGGATCAGTTTACTCTAGCATTTTAATCCATCCTGATTCAATCCCATCTTTATCATGGTTTTTGTAATATATAGCTACTTCCTCTTATCAGAATCCTGGTGGTCGAATCAGGAAACCTAGGAAATAAATTTTACAAGTCTCAGGCAGCTTACAAGGTTCATAAAGCCCTTTGCCATGGGTATAAACTAATATACAGTTATTGAAGGAGGAGACACTTTTTGATAGATCCTGAGTGCAAGTCAGGCAGGACACTCTATAGAGGAAAGCTTTCATGGGTTACCATCCATTCTGAGATGAGCTTTTCAGAGATGATCCCATTGTTGAGTTATTCATTCTCTCATGCATGTTCCTGTATGGTAAACTCATTGATTTAAGAAGTTAGATGTAAGTGGAAGGGATTGTTTCTTTGGCCAGCCATTGTTGTCCTACATAGGATGAATATAAGTTTACTGATTTTTTTCTCAGGAAGGAAAAGTTACACAGCACAATTGACAATCAATAGAAACTGGCAGAACAAAGGTGAGTTGTAGAAGAGTGGATGCATGGTCTCTGTGGTGAATGATAATACATGCAGCTGTAACCTAATCTTTTGCGAGTGAGGAATGTATGTGGCCAATCCTGATGTGGTTACTTTTCCCCATGAGGTTGTTGACTTTCTTGCTGAAGTGGTGGCTATATGCTCTTTGTGGTGAAGGATAAGATATGCAATGAAGGCTAAGTCTTCTGAGAATAGAGCATCTTGGGTGTGTGGTGAGGAAAAACTGAGGGTGGCCTTTTTTTTTCCTACATGGTATGGGGAAGCATACCTGCCTGGTGAATAGAGTATGCTGAGTACACGGATAATTTCAAACTGGATGATGGGAGAATTGTCACAAACAGTCCTGCTCAGCTATAGTTTATACTACAAATGTACCAGACAGGATAGACCCACTGGTGTAACTGTGGCACAATTTTTATGGATGCAGTCAACTATTTTATGATTGGATTGAAGGCCCACTCTATAGGACCAAGGCCATGGCTGGTATTATAAACCACTATAAAAGCCCATGGTTGGAGAGTTCATAATCCCAGTGAAGAATGGACTCATTATTTCATTAAATGGATATGGAACTCCCTTATAAACATTTATTTTTACGGCCATACATATTTAGCTATACAAACACCTAAGAATAAAATATTGTTGCTGTGGCATAGTGGCCTAGTAGCATTCCAAAATGGAAAACAGAAATCAGATGCCTATATTGCTCCCTCTGTGGCTTAAGGAACTGAGAAACCTCATTAGGAAATTATCCACATGTGAATATAAATATTTAACCAACTTTACATAATTAGTAAATTCAAGAGCAGTAGACTAGTCAGAAAGTAACACTCCATGTTAAAGTTCATTCTATAAATATTAGGATAAGTCAATGTAAGGATATAAATATGTTATTTTACCAAGGTATTAAAGAGTAAACTATGTGTCAGAATCTGTTTTTAAGTTTAACATGGATATGCAGTACAACTTTCTAAAAATATGTTAATACAATATACTTTGTTATGATATATACTATTACAATAACCAAGACTTTTTCTTTTTTTTTTTTTATTCTTCTCTCATGCAATAAATCCCAACCAGTTTCCCCTCTTTCCAGGCTAACCAGTGACTGTCCTTCCTCTACCTCTCTTCTCCCTCTGATCCAATCATCCTCCATTTTCCTTCAGAAAAGAGCAGGCATCCCAGTGATATCAACTGAACACTATATGACATGATACAATAAGGCCAAGCAGGAGCCCTCAAATCAAGGCTGGGTGAGGAAACCCAGTAGAAAGAGCAGGATTACATGAGCAGCCAAAAGAATCAGCAACACCCCAACTCCAGCTCTCAGAAGTCTCACAAACACACCAAGCTAACAACCATAACATACATGCAGAGGACCATGTACAGACTCATGCAATCTCCATGATTGCCTCTTCAATCTCTGTGAGCCAATGTGTTGTAACTAATATTGTTCTAGGGTTGCTATATCCCCATATCTTTAAATATCTATTAAGGGTTTCTACCCCACTGCAGACCATATTGTTCTTTGGTAAAAGACACAAAACCCTTTAAATAAGTCTAAAAACACTAGAGCTGGTATTTTGTCTACTTTTCTGTGGTGATCCTCTAGAACTTGCCATGTTCTACTTCGGCTGCTTCTACTCCATTAGACTATCCCTCATGGCCTTTCATGATTCACCCACCCCATGGCAATTTCCATCTTCCTTTTTGTCTCTACATGAGACCCCCAGGCCTGGAAACCAAAGCTCCACCTACTTCTCTTCTGCCCAATGAAAAGCATTCTAGCCTCTTTAGTCAGTAATCAGGGATAACTTGGAGGGGAAGGTTTACACAACATAAAGAAGCTAAATGTACAGGTGGATACACTTGTCTTGGGGCCATCAGGTTTTGGGCTACAGTATTTAGCATATAAATTCATAGCAACACCAGTTCAATTCCCTACACCCAAGTGAGCCCTTCTTAGTTGGTTCAGTGGCCCGTGGTCTCCCTGTGTCCTCAGCCTCTCTGGCTCCCACATTTCATCCTCTTCTTCTCAGGGTTCCCAAAGCCTCAAAGGGAGGAACCTGATGGAGATCTCCAGGTTGGCCATTTTCTCTGCCTAATGTTTGACTGCAGGTCTCTGCATCTGTTTTTGTTTGTTTTGTTTGTTTAAATAAAAATTTGACATGTACAAAAGCTCAATTTCTTTATGGTGAAAACCTTACAATTAAAGTGTTAATATGTATACGTGCGTGGACAAACAGAAAGTAATTGCACATTAGTGTACTTACTTTGTGTCTATGTATTACACATGTATGGTTATCTTCCTTGGGAGGACTGTAGCTTAGTTTGCCTTTCTGTTTTGATTTTCTTTCCTTAGCCAAGTCCTGTGTTCAGAGCTGCTTGAGAAGCCACTGAGCTTTCTCCCACATGGAACCTTGAAACCAAATTCTCTTTTATTACATTTACAATCCTATTTTTTTCCAAAAGAAAAAAATTTTAAAAGTCCAATAATATATTTTACTATACAGCTGTCTCAAAGAGTTTTGTGATCACAGTCTGCAGAGGATTTGTGCTACAGAGCATTATAAAAACGTACAAAAGTGTATATGTAATTTAACTTTGAAAAGTATCAAGGAGGAAATTTGACAGGAATTGCAACAAACATTTATTTTATTCTTATGCTTCATCAGGTTTTCAAGCCTCAACTCCGTACTTATAACCAGATAGCCTATAAATAAGACTGAAATTGGAATTCAACAAAATTTGTATTCAACTAAAACATTTGAGTGTATTTGATAGAGGGTTATTTGACTGACCAGTATTACCAGCATGAGAGTCTTATAACACTAATTATAACACAAATGTAAATGTCCTCTGGAACTTTCCTGGAAACCCATTGCCACATACACACAACTATGAAGTGAGGTTCCACCTCAAACTCAGCATCCCCCTCCAGCTACCCAAATAGCTAGTCACCACACTTCCCCCTCCCCAATGTGCCAGCTGTTGGCCACTCCCAGTGCTCCGAGTGAAGGCCTGCTCCTCTGACCTGGTGCCAGCACTGGTCCTGGTTATGACATCTCCTCAGAAAGTCTAGTGTCTGCCTCTGTACTGCTCATGTTTAGAGAGTCCTCCTTTCTGAAGGAGAAACCTTACCTTTGATGTCTTATTCCATTAGTTCTGACACTTGCAAAGTACTAATAAATCAAAGACTTTGTGTTCCCATTAATCTACTCCTGCACTTTCAAAGCATCCTCTCAATTATTTTGAGAAGCAAAGGTCCTCTGTTTAAAGACCCTGTTTAACAGGCCTTGTCCCCATACGACGTCAAGCATGGCACTCCAGAACGCTGGGCCTTGTTAGCGCTGTTTCTACCTGCTATATGACTCTAAGGCCCCATTTGTAATCACCATAAACTGGAAGAAAGAGTCATAAGGCTACCATCAGCCCTGCAGAGACGGTGGAGCAGAAGAGTCTAATTATGGAAATTAAGGTCTGGAAGAGGCATGGGTTGCAAGAGAACAATGTGCATGCACCTTGAGAGTCATCGTGCAAGGATCTCTGGGTTGGAAGAACAGAAATGCACTCACATTAATTAGCCTGCTATACCAGAAGAGAATAATTTAAATGTAAAAGATAATCTCACTGCCCTTTTGATGGGGCAAAGTTGTCCTAGAGTAAAAGGTTTGATTCATGCAGGAGGGGGTGGGTCAGATGCTCAGATATTAAGAGCAACAAGGGAAGTTGGAAGAACATGACAGGACATCCATTTTGAATGGTAAGTCTGATGTTTGCCACTCTTCTTCCAATCTCCACAGTCAGTTTTCTTATTGAAAAAGTAGTGAAATAATTTTCATTTTAATTAGACACCAGGAGGATTTAACATAAAAATTGAAAATCCTGGGACTGATGACAAAAGTTGCAGGAACATTATTTCAGAAAGAGCCAAGTGCACCATCCAGACACATGGACACAGGTATTCTCTTATCAAGTGTTTTTCCTCTTTGCCTTGCCATTTAGCCAACTCTGTGGACAGCTATTAAAAGCTTCCCAGCACAATAGCAATGGACCATCAACAAAGGAAAGCGCACACTTCAGAGACAGCCATTGAGACAGATGGGCCACCCACCCCCCACCCCTGACCTCAAGAATCAGCTCAGTTACTTGTCCCCTCTTCATTTCCCCTTCCTGTGTCCACAGTAAGGAGAAGTCGGTTACAACCTTTTGGAGATAATGTGACACGGGGCACACAAGAACGGAAGGGAGAAAAGTATTTCAACAAAAGCCTAGAGCTTGGCTTGAGGTAAATTCAGGAAAGAGAGGGAGAGGAAATGGCAGCCAGCTTGCCAGGGACTAAAAGAAGAATGTTCTGACCACAGCCTGTGAGCAAAATGCTAGGTCACTTATAATAAGGGGGGGGGGGGG
>JADRCD010179285.1:0-22683 GCA_019843815.1 Montemys delectorum
AGACTATTCCAGATGCCTTCATGTGCTCTGCAAGGTTTGCCTTCTTGAGAAGGTGCAGCGATGAGAAGCTGGAGAGCTCGCTGCTTGACTGACATTCCTAACTTGATGCAGACACTTCATGGTTTTCCTGTTTTTGTACACTGATGTGGAGTAAGAATCAACAATCATAGTTTTGTTTGTTTCTTTAGATGTTATAAAGGTAAGGTGACCACAAATAACCAAGAAATGGCTCCTTTATTCTTTTTGAAACATCCTGTAACCTTGAAGCTTCAGAGTCCTGTGCTCTCCTGTTTGCGGTCTTCCCTTGCTTTGTGCTTTTGGCTCAGCCAGGCTGCCATCCTGGTCTCCACCTCCTGCATACGTCTCTGGGCGATATTCTTCCACTTTGTGGCAGAAACCTTTAGTTTCTCCCAAATTATCTTTGCTCCTTGTATTTCTTATGAACTCAACCCCTGTGCTTTGGTTGCTGGTTTGCTTTTGGATGGCAAGAATGCCTTCGAGTGAAATGAATGAAGCTGTCAGTGTTCCTTGCAGTCAGGGATGGCAGATGGGGTAAAGAGCAGAAGTCACTGGCTGGAGCTTGTGAAGGGAACTGACCTAGAGGGAGGTGTGCCACTTTAGCACTGCTTGTTATCCTCTGGCTGGGAACAGAGGACTATACATGCATCCGTCTTTGAGGACAGAGGATGAAGGCATGGAGGGCTAATACAGCCTTGAACCTCAAATGACCCTGAAGCACCAGGCTCGGAATTCCTTTCCTAAAATGAAAATTATGTTCTTTAAGCACTCTTTTGTATGCTTAAATATGCATCTACACATATCTCATATATGCAGTGTACCTGATGGTCTAGCATAGGAAATTTTGATTATACATGCCTTTCCTCTATATTATAATCATATAATAGATAATTCACATTCTGTTAACATTATCAAGTATATGGTTGTACCCATGGTCTCAGTTAATAACTTTGTTCCACAGAAGAACACAAAAATGAACATCAGGTAACATTACAAGCATGCAGTTTCTAAGGTAATTGTATGCCATTACATTAAGTTTTAAAATTTCTCCTGTAAAATTTTAATTTGATTAAGAAGATTCATGATATTGGAATGCTACCCATGCTACCATCTGCCTCCCTGTCCCTGACTGTCAGCATTAGAAGCTTAGAGTGGAGCCAGATGGGCTGTTTCTAAAATGTCTTTGCCTTTTAGACAGCACCTCAGCATTGAGTGGCTTCCTGGGATTTTGCATGTTGCATGTGTTTCTGTGGTTTGTGATATAGAGGCCCAGTTGTTACCTATAAATGTTCTTCCATAATGCACAGAAATAAGAAATTGTCATTGTCAAATATATCTGGTGTTTATGACTAGGTAAGTTGAGATGTGTGCTGAACAGTTTAAAGGTCAACATGACACAAGCTAAACTCATCCAAAAGAAGGGAACCTCAATAAGAAAATGCCTTTATAAGACCAGGTTGTAGGCGTGCTCCTAAGGCATTTTTCTCACTTAGTGTTTGACAGGGGAGGGCCCAGGCTCTTGTGGGTGGGGCTACTCCTGAGTTGGAGGTCCTGGGTTCTATAAAAAAAAAAAAGCAAGCTGAGAAAGCCATGGGAGCAAGCCAGTAAGCAGCACACCTCCATGGCTTCTGTATCAGCTCCCGCCTCCAGATTCCTGCCCTGTTTGAATTTCTGCCCTGACTTCATTAAAGATGGGCTACAGTGTGGAAGTGTAAGACAAATAAACCCTTTTCATTGTCAACCTGCTTTTGGTCATGGGATTTCATCACAGCAATGGAAACCCCGACTAAGGAAACAATTGGAAGACCAGAACCAGAAAGATGGATTCGTGAAACGAAAACTCTCTATGATTCTATTTTTAAACCTCTAAGAAAAATTAAAAACTGAAAGTGTGAATTTATCCAATTTAGGATTTCCCCATTCTATTCTCTGATGATTCCTCTTTAGTGAGCCACCAACCAAAATGCAGTATGTTTTTCTTAAGTGATTTGTGTACAGCTCAAAATTCACTTCAGCATATTAAAAGATAAAAGAAAATTAAAGTTATCAAATAAAAAATTACAACAATAAAAAAACAATAACAAAGAATACCATAAACGGGTTATGTGTGTGTTTTCGGGGGAGTGGTGAGAGAGTCTCAATTTCTCTCAATTGGAATCTTTCTAAAATAAATTTATCTTACAATAATTATAATTCAATAAAACCCAAATTGCTAATGTGTTCTAAACACAATGAAAACATAAAGACAAAAATTGTGTTGAGTCAGGTTCAAGATATCGTCCTTAGAGCCGAGGTGTCAGCTGTTGGGAAGGTGTGTCTGTGTGTGGTTCCCTGATGAGGCTGTCAGCTCAGAAAGCTCACAGCTGATACCAGCGTCCTTCTCCTGTCTGACACGAGAGATCCTCACAGATGGTAAGTGGGAAGTAGGTAGGAAGGAACAAAAGAAGGGCCATGCATTCCCCCTCAAATAATCGGCTGTCACCAGAATGTGTTTCTGCTCTTCCCTTAAGTGGAGTAAGCTTCTCCACCACATAGGCACCTGGTGGAGGATGCAGTGCCTCTAAGTTGTCATCAAATGCTCCTTTTGCAAGGTCTGGATGCTCACGTGTCTCTGAGGCACTGCCGATGTAAGAATTGAGCAAATAGGAACACCTCATAAAAATGCCAAGGAGCAAGGAATGCCCATTTAGCCTAAAGACAGAGCTTCAGAAGGGTTTACCAAGCAAACATCAGTCCCCAGGAGATGCCTTAATTGTGGGGAGTAATGCCTGGTTCCAGGAAATGTCCCCAGAAGGGTGGATCTCCCCCCCACCCCTCCTACGTGTAATCGGTATCTCCCCCTCACCTGGGGCATAAAGGTCAATGAGAACAAAAGACAATGGGCTCCACCAATGAGAGATAACCAACTCATGCTGTAAATCTATGTACTGGGAAGGTATAAAACGTGTGTGTGCTTTTGTTCCTGGTTGTCGCCTTTGCTCTGAATGCAGGATGACTCCAGTATACTGGCAAGACGACCCCAGTATACTGGCAATAAAAACCTCATGCAATTTGCAGCGATCTCCCTCCTGATTCTTCACGAGTGGGGTACCGCTCAAATACAACACCAATACCTCCATTACATTCCATCTGTTCATTTGGGGGTGCTTGCAGCCACCACCACCACCAACATTCTGGGTGTTTGTTATGTTATGGAGTGTCACCAGGTTATGGGTCCTAAGGACTCTCTGTGGCTCCTCCAGCTGAGCAGATTGCATTAGGAACTTAAGCCCCGGGTCGATCTGTCTGACTCTGCAGTGTCTCCGTAATGGTCACCTCCCTCTAGAACAAGTTGCAGTGGAGACGAGAATGCTTTTAGTCACGTATCACCGTATCACCGCTGAAGTCAAGGGCATTCCCCAGTAGTTTGTGTTCATGCTGGTCTAGGACACCAGAGCAGATGTTAGATCCTCTTGTTTGCTCATTTATTTGAGGGGCTGGACTTGGGGCCTCATGCATGTTGAATACAGGCTCTGTCCCCCGGCTACATGCAAACCCCTTAAGCCTAACTTTGAAATGTGAGGAACAGCTTACTCCACCCAGGCCTGACCTTTAGGAACCATGGTATAAAAGGGGCATAAAAGGTCTTGGCACCCCGTGAAGTAACTGCTGTTTCCTTTGAATTTCAAAGATGACTCATCTGTGTGGCTGTTGGGTTAAATTTCAGGATGACATGTGATGCTTAAAATGCTCTCGCCTGTGAGCAGCCTGGTCCCCTGAATAGATTTTTTTTCTCTTGTGCTCAGGGACTGAAGTAATTATTCCTTTTTCAGACGGTGTATAAATCTTCCCCTCTATCTGAGGGGAGATAAAGCAGCCTTTAGGAATGGAATGTGCTAGAAACTGCTACCAAAATTGTTAGAGATACAAAAATATGTAGTGATCGGAAAGGAAGAAAAAAAAATACCTCCATGCAGGGAGAAAAACCAGCTTCCCTGAGCAGACTGCGGTGGGTGGCCAAGAAAAGTATAACTTTTAACTTGAAAGGTAAAAGATAGGTTTGGAATTGGTATGGCATGGATAAGTTTTCTCCTGTTGAAGGCTTGATTGCCAAACTGTGACATTATTGGGAGAGAGCAGAGGTGCACAGAAGATCATTAGCTACTGGGGGTATTTCCTTGAAGGATATACTGAGGAGTTCACTGTACATAGGAGACACAAAACTGGCTGGTATGGGAAGAGATCCAAGCAGGAACGGAGCGACCCCCTGCATCAGAGCACAGGAAGAGTGTGATGGCTCTGCAAAGTCCCAGGGGAGACCCTGTCCCCCCAGCTGTCACATCTGCTCATCTTACGTGTCTTCATAAGTGACATTACGAATGCCCCCAGCTTCATAAACCAGCCACCAAATTAGTGTCACATTAGGTTCAGTCCTCTCATTACTATAGATGTGTGCAGTGGTCCCTTTGCAGTATTGCATATGATCTTGGGAGTCTAGCAAGGAAACAGAAGTGTTTAAAATAGAGACTGAAGGGGAATCAAATGGCTATGGCCACTGAAGTAACAGATGGGAGTAAGGACATGGCCCAATTTTTGTGATTCTAATTCCAGTAGTCTGAGAAACCTGGATAGTTTGGAACAATTAGTTCTTGTTGCCAAGAGTTGCCATTACCAATCAACACAGCATGGCAACGTTCCTGCTTGCTGTGTAGTAAAGGAGGCTGTGTGGGTCATTCTGGCCAATGATGAGCAAGATGTGCATCATGTGCAGGTAAAAGTGACTATTTATCGGTCCCAATCCTCTGCAGCTCTGATCCCTTTGCCCTGAGACTAAAAGGCTCAGAGATTTGGCATTGCCACCAGCCTTAGTCGCTTCTGAAGTAGATAGAGAGTGGGCACAGACCCTAACCATAATATGAGAGCAGGGAAAGGCTTTTGCTGCTGAATGCCATTGGGATTTTGAGTTGTCTGCTCTGGCAGAACGCAGGCCAGCTTGGCTGATACACCAGTGGTGAGGGGTAAGCAGTCCAGGCAAAAATCGCAGGCTGAGAAGAGGAGGCAGGGGATAAAAATCAAAGGGAATGCTAAAAGAGGTTGAGGAGCTCCAAACGTGACTGATTACATAGGGGAATTGGGCCTTGGAGACAACTAGCATTTGGTGCTCAACTACGGAGGTGGGGGGGGGCAAGATGGGGAGGGATGGAGGGATTTGGTTTGAAGATAATAAATGCAGCATAGGTATTTATTATTTTTTAAAATTACCACACAAAGTAATGGTTTTCATTGTTGCATTTTCTTGAATATCCAAGTAGCCACATTTTGCTTTCAGTTTACAGATAATCTATCATCCTCCTCCCCCGCATCTTCATTAAGAATAATTTTTCTTTGTCATGGTCCTTTTTCTAGTTTCACAGCTTATATCCATATCCATTCACACATATATACATGTCTGAAACCTAAAATTTAAGGGTTTCATATGGGGGAAAGTGCACAGTATTTGTCTTTCTGAGTCTGGGTAACTTTGCTTAATAGTTTTCGTCCATTCACTTTCTGCAAACATCATAATCTCTGCTTTGCTGAATAAAACTTCAGAATGTGCGAGTGCCACCTTTGCTTTAACTATTCATCTGTTGGTAGACAGCTAGACAGTTCCACTTCCTGGATTTTGTGACTCATGCAGCAGTGAGCAAAGATATGCAAATCCCTCCATGATTTACAGTCCTTTGAGTAAATGCTTGAGAGTCATTTCTTTAAAAAACAAAAATAGCTCCTGAACAAATATTGAAAGCAAATATATTGATTGTAAATACTTACGCCACACAAAAAGCATAATGAAGAATCTAAATTATTATGATTCCAACATATCAATAATGGTTCTCATAATTTAATTCTTACAAAACAGAGATGGCTGAACTGTTGGACACACGTGAACTGTGCTTGGAGCATTTGTAAGCTGCTGAATGCTCAGCAGGCTGTGGATTAGGAACTGGAAACAGGTCTTGATGAGAACCACAGACCAGTGAAGAAACTTCCCGAGTGTAAAGGGAAGAAGACGACATGGAACAAGATAGTTTTGGGAGCCATAGGGCAGAAATAGCCATTACAACCCAGGGATGGATGATATGCCAAGGAAAAAAGGATGCTCAGCAAAGAGATATGAGGATAGAGGTGGGTGAGCAGAGCCAAGAGTGAAGAGGGGTAAGGAGGGCCTGTGGGAGGGAGAGAACATGCTGAGAAGCACATGTGTGGTCACATAGCATGAATTAGCATGCCATACAGGAGATCACTTAAATTTAACTAAAAAGTTTAAGTTAACATACAAAGTGATGGGCTTAATTATGAATTTTCATACATATATGCCAATATACTTCGTATTTCTCTTCTTGACTCACTAACCTCCCCATCTTCCTTGACCCCACTTGTTGGTCCCCATCCTCTGTCTTCTGTTTTCAGATTGCAGAGGTGCATGTACCTCACTTCCATGCATACATACATGTACATATAACACACACATATACCTTCACACACACACACACACACACACACACACACACACATACACACACACACGCACCTGGTGTGGGGAGTGAGAAATAGGTAGTTAGGTAGATAGGTGGAATTAAAAAACTCAAAATCAAGATAGTACAAGGTAACTTAGGAAAATGTTAGATAGATACATCACCTTGATGGTTATCACAAGTGTTAGCATATGTTTAAATCAAACCACCCACCAATGTGATTCTTTGTTAAATTCGGCTTAATAAAAGATGCTATTTGCGTTTTAGAAGCGAGCCACTGGTTTGTTGAATTATGTTTTGCATCCTCAGATGCTTGAGAAGGGAAAAGTCAAACCATGTGGTGGTTTGAAGGAGATGCCCCCTGTCGTCTTAGGCATGTGAATACTTAGTTCCTACTTGGTAGCATGTTTGGGAAGCTTTAAGAAGTGGGGCTTGCTGGAGGAGTTATGCCACAAAGCAGGCAAGCTTTGAGGTTTCCAAGCCATGGACTATTCCCGGGTCATTCTCTCTGGTTGGTTTGTCCTTGTGGTTCAAGATGTGAGCCCTCAGCTTTCTGCTGTGGCTGCCATGCTTTGATTCGTGGACACTAAACCTCTGCAATGGTAAGCCTGCATAAACCCTTCTTTCTGTAATTTGCCTTGGTCATGGTGTTCTGTCCCAGGAAAGAAACTAACACAAGCAGTGAAAGGAAGCTAAGGCTGAGAGGATGAGAATACACACTGGGCTGTGGGTTGAGTGATGAATCATTTCAATATTCTTACTAAAGCAGGACATCAGAGCGTCCCTTGGGCAAAGGAGAGACTGTTAAGAGAAAGAAGAAAGTCTGAGTAGCTATTGTGGAGAGTGAGCCTGGGGGCCAGAGAAAAGAGCACACATGAATCCGATCTTCATGGAAAGCATTCTGTAGCCCGAATGAGAAAGCAGAAGAATCTCTTCCTACACATGGGAATAAGCATAGTAGACCTAGTGAGAATCAGGGGACCCATGAATCATAGAATAGAATTAAAGACTTTTAGAACCATTGCAAAGTGGGGGATCTTTCTAATTTAGTTAGTAAGCTCAGACAGTTGGGACTCTGAGGGGGTAGAGTGGAGTCATTCAGAAGTTGGTGGCAGACCAGGGACTGATGACAGTATGTTAGAGTTTGCTGGTGAGTAATAGAAATGGGCTCTGACTCACTTAACTCAGAGAGTATACTAGGTATGGAGTCTTGGAGGCAGGGGTAATCAAAAGAACCAAACTGGGAGAGTTGAACTAGCCATTCTCAGGGATCCAGATGGCAGGAAGCACTGCCCCCAGGAGCTGCTGGGGCCAAGTGAGCCTGTTATAACTTCCTATAAATAAAACATAACTCCTATTATTTTTCTCTCACTCAATTCTTGGGAGAAAGGAGTAGACTGACTACACGTTAAAGGACAATGTGATAGGTAGCTCATGAAGACTACTTGTAATATGAGAGAGGCGACTTTTCTCAAAGCAGTCTCCTTCTTAGAAGCTGGATGGCTACCAAGGAGTGAGGTTAAGAGGCCATGCTAGTGGAGCCACAGTAGTGTAGCATAGCCATTGAGATCAGGATTCTGGAATCAGAAGATCCATTTTAATTATCTAATCCAAGATAACTGTCCAGTCTTCTCATTCTCCATCTGTAAAGTATGTATATTAGAGACTTGAATATGTGACATGAGGCAGGGGTAACAAAAAGGTGCTTTTTATTGGCCCATTATTATGGATATTCATCCTGGATGCATTCTGTCCTTACTATCCATGTGGTCACATTGGGCATATCATGGAAGTTGCTTCTAACTGCTATTTCTCTTTTCAGCTGCTCTATCTCATGTTGATTTTCTTTTAATCAGTCACCCACTACAACATACAAGACTGATAGTGTAGGTTAAACCCAACCTCTAGTTAGTGATAACGATTTTTTTTTTTTTATTTAAGCCCATATTAGAGGCAGTTCCCCAGACAACCACTATTGAGGGCTGACTTGTACTGAGAAAACACAGATCTTAGAGTCTGAAGTTCTAGATTTTAATCCTAGCCCTGGCCCTTGTTCATTCTACGACTTTGGTCGGTTAGTTAATAATTCTAATGTTCACTTATCTGCAAAAGTGGGATGCTGCTACTGCCTAAGGGAAGTGATGTATGAAGGCATTGTGTGAGCTGTAAAATGCTATACAAATAGTAGGATACGCATCCTGCTGTTGTTGATACTCTGGGGTTGAAAATGGGTTTTTCAAATCCTCAACAGGAGTAGTGGTCTGCCTGTACTGGCACATACCAGCTGGATCCATCACAGGCTCCTCTTGCTGTTATTTATTTTTCAGTTTCTTTGTAGCTCAGGCTGGCCTTACACCTGCCAATTCTTTTAAGTGCTGGGAGTATAGATATGCCCACAATACCTGGTCAGGGCTGACACCTTGGATGGTCTCTATGGAGACCAGGTTTTTAACTCCACTCAATGAGCAGAAGCCTGGAACTGGCTACTAGCCTAAAAAGACAGCCAATACCAGTGCCTAGGACTCTGACTGCTTCTGGTCCTGTAGTCACACTCACAGGAGAAGGTAAGTGCAAAGTGTGGAAGTCAAGCCAAAGAGTCATTTGGTTTGTGCTGAAATTCCGAATTGGGGTGGAATGTAGTGTTAACACATTTTCTTGTCTGCTAAATGAGGGGATTGATGTCCCTGTGTGTCCTTGAGAGAGTCATCTCACCAAGTAGAGAGCTGCTTCTTTATCCATAGGATATCAGGGAAGAGCTGGCTGATGTTCAGGTTGCTTCTGAGTTCTGAGGTATCCCTAGTTTCTTTGAGGCACCAGTCATAACTTGAGACTGTTTGCTTCTTTTAAGCTTTTTCTTTTTAGTTGTATTCACTTGAATGGATGCACCATGACAATAGTGAACACAACTGTTTTGTCTACTGTTTTCCCTGGCTGATGCTCCATGTATAATAGTACTCAATAGCAATTCCCTAAGTAGTACAGAAGAGCCATCTAATCAGTAGGAAGGAACTATAATCTTTCTCAAGGTTGATTATTTTTATATACATGTCTTTCCGGTAAATATGATACTGTCTAGTGCCAACATTAAGTTTATATTTTGAAAATACCCTTTACAGAGTTAGTGAATATACACCGTATTCTGTGATGCATTTGCTTAAGGACAATTTTAATAATACAGATGTTGAAAGTGTAGGTTTCCATGCTCGAATGCCCTAGGCCCATTTTGCCAAGCACGTGCATGTCAGAGAACTTGACTTCTGCCCAGTTATAGGCTGTTTTTATATCTGGCATTTGATATATGTGTGAGCACTTGGGCTCGCACTGCTGTTTGGTCTGCAAAGGGGAAAATGAAACATAAATACGTTGTCTTTGACCTTGAGATCATCAATTAAGGCCAAACAGGTTAGAAAAGAAGCTTTTAGTTTCTTAAAGATATTAAGATTGCTCAGAGCACCGAAAGAGCAGAGGTCCAGACCAATTACAGCCCATTTTATGAGCCCTGGCAAGGGTATATATTTGATTCTTGTTGTTTGTCCTTACTGAGTCCTTATTTTTTCATAAATTAAGACCAATCAGTCATAGGAACATGAAATTCCATTTATATTCCCAGATGACTAATGGCCTGGCTTTTGATTTTCGAGTTCAAACTCTGATGAGACAAAATAGTAGCTGTGTGGTGTTAGCAAATGGACCTTGTCAGGTCTGGCCATGTGCACAGCCACAAGGGCTGACCCTGAGCCCAGCCTCCATTTGTAGTTTTTAAAATGAAGTGAATAATCAGTTGATCATGACTGAGGAGAACCTAACAGGCTTCTCTGACCTTCCTAAGCCCCTCTTCTAACCAGCAGCTGTACGAGTCTCAGATGCAGAATGGCCACTAGAAGACTTGACTAGCTTACAATGTGCATGCTACACTTTCCCCAAGGATTAAGAGGGATCCATTTGGTCCCCTGAAATATACATCCTTCTTTTCTCTAAGTATCAACACATGAACAATTCTTAATTTAATTGTATAGGATGAACCCAAACCTGGAGATTCCAGATAAACTTTTTGGGGACTAGAGCAGGGAAGCAGGAAATACATGGTAAGACAGAGGCAAGTGGGTGTGAGACCAATGAAGCTTAGCATTAAAGAATGATAAGCTTTGGATAAACCCCTTCGTTCAGCTGCCACTACTTGCGATTTGGGTGGTCACACACAGGAGTAAGAGCTTCCTGCCCTCCATAGCCTGGGACCTCCAAGCCTAGCTCCAACCATTCTGCTCTTCCTCAGCTGGAAATTTCCCTGAGGACAGGACAGAATGACCTTGGTTCACAGAGTTGAAGACTGACTAAGCATGGCTAAGTGGGAGGGTGGCCAGTGGTAGGAGAAGAGCTTTAGAAATTCTATCTGGGGCTTTGAAACCCATCAGCCTCTTAGATTCACTGCAACATTGTAATGCTGGATCAATTCTTCCCCTTGTTTGTGGGGGATATGTCAAGTAAAGCCATTCACTGTCTAGACTAACACAGTTTGTGGGAGGAGGAGATGTCACAAGGAGTCAGTAATAGACAAGGTCAATATTGTTGAGCTAATCCAACATGGACCACCAGGGAGGATTTTTCTAGCAGGGCAGTGCTGAATTAGACCTGCATTTCAGAAAGGTCATCCTGGAATAGAGATGAGCTAAGAAGTAGGAAGATAATATCAGAGGCAAGAACACGATTTGGATGAATACAGCTGCCGAAGGGATGGCTGGGCGGAGTGGCTGGATGAGGCACTGGAGACAGATTGCAGGTTTAGTGACTCACTGGATGTGACAGCAGAAGAAAGGGGGAGCTGACTGAGTTGTCTAGTCACGATGTCACAAGTCATGATGATCAGTACGGAGGGTAGAGTGAGGTTACAAGAGAGGCTTCTGCTTCAGTGTGACTGTAGGATATGAGGCAAAGCCCAGTAAGCAGTGGGGATAATGACTTAGAACGTGACAAATGTGGACACGACAAGGATTTAGGAATCTTCCAAGTAAAGGGAGATCAACCAACAGCCATGGTGAAAACTTTCATCACCAGATCATGATAGTGTTTGGGCTCATAGATCTTCTTCCTAGAGACCCTGAAAGTGGTGTGTTCATCCATGACAATGAAGCCAGACCCTTGCCTGTGTGCAGGTTTAACAAAGCCCAAGATGAAGTCAGCACAGCCCTCCAATAGTTGAGAAAATCTTTAGCTTCCATTGAATGAGAACATCATATAATATGCAACATACTGTAACCTGGCCCCACTGAAGGAATGAATGTCTTGTGGAAATACTGCTGATCGGCCACCATCTTTCCTTCTTCAAGGTGGTTATACCATTGGGCTCACAGCTGCTGGGAGCTGCTGACTTCCTCTAGCTCAGGGTTGTGTTGTTTATGCCCCCTATGCCTGCAGGCAGATGTGGGGATTCAGTGTTCATATGTCTTGGGACATTTGGGGATAGGATGTGAAAGCATTTCTTAGTGCATCATCTTTCTGGAAACAGGAATGGCATCAAATTTTAAGCAACTCACCATGCTCAGCCACAATTGCAAGCGAAATGTACTAATTTCTAATTCTGTCCGTCTTAGAATTGAAGGGTGCTCTAATTTACTTTCTGTGTGCAGGATGGTGCAAGGTTCTATCAAAGTATATGTGACACATACATTGTATGAACATGATGCCACTCAGGAACTGGATGCAGCATATAAAGTTTCCTCATTATGGCTTTCCATTGAGTTAATGGATAGGACAGTGGATCACACACTTGTTAAGACCACAGCTTTGTTTGGGACTAAGATTTCTCTACCTTCAGTCACTGATGCCATGTAGGACCCTTGATGAAGTGTATTGAGTGGCCTGAACCCACAAGGACATTCAGGAAGACCTTTCAGTAACATTATTGAACAAGACAGCAACCCTGCATGTTTAGGAACTTAAAGGGCACTTCGGATGTCAAGGCTGCATATTGAACAGGTATAAAGGCCAGGGGCCCTGGGACATGTGCTGCAGGTCAAGCACTGTGAGGCACTCTCCATGCTTTACTGGTCAGTTCCATAAGGTTCTGGAAGAAGTTGATGTGTTTATAGTGATGTGAATTCAAACCAAACCAAACCAACCGAACAAAAAACAGAGTTGTTTCCTTCAAGGGGCCCAGTTAGGGGCATGCCAAGTTGGCCTCTGAGGAGCAGGTACAGTAGAATACTCACGTTCCTGAAAGCTGGGGCTCTCTTCAAAGGTTAAGGAAGAAACAGAAGACCTAGATCAATCTTCATAGAGTAGAGAGTGTCTCATTTCAGGGGGACATTAGGACATCAACTTGTCGTAACCTTTTCATTAACCAGAGAGACAAAGCGACTAGTGAGCACCGTCTAGACCGTGGCAGCACCGGGGCTGGAATGGCAGGTAGCTCCAGTGAAGCTGCAGGCTCCCTGCTCCTCCTAACTCAATTGCTGCAGAAGTGGGAAGGGGCGAGGCATCGCTTGTGCTGGGGTCTGCTGTGACACTCTGTCCCTCTGCCACTGTATTGGCTAATGCTACCTTGAAATAACAGTGGCCCTGACTACCCCAAGAACAGCCTCACAAGAATGGCCCATGAACGTTCTTTTTGTGGAGGGAATGGGAGTCACAGTGCATTACATAGGACCATCCCTCCCCGAGGATACACAAGCTGTCACTGTTTTCGGAAGGACGCATTTTCTTCCATGGGGTAGCTGCCCATATGCAGCTTCAAAAAGGTGACCCCCCCTCCAGTAACTAACTCCAGTAAACTCCAAGCTGGTGGAATCATTTCTTCAGTCTGTCCTTGGTGCTATCTATAGGGTGAACAAACACTTGCTTACATTTCCCCAGGTAATGTTAATGTAACAAGAAACACAGTCATAGCTAGCTAGAATTTTGGTACGCAGAAAAGGTTGACTTTCTGAATAGGGACCTCACGCATTTACCAAAGGGAGATCAGGGTGCCATTCACCAACTTTCCCTTAGATCATGTCTTTCCACTGTAAGAATGTTACAAATAACACTGAATTGCTACGTTGGCCCTGTTGTCAAGGGCAGCCCAAAGTCACCAAAACAGCTTCCTAGAGGGTGGTTGGTGTTGGACAGAGACAGGGTGGCAGGGCTACCTGAATATGGTGGGGTGAACCGAGTCCCCATGTGGGTGTGCACTGTTCTCCCCACTGAATGAAACAACCCAATGATTCTTCTCACTGGCTCACCTTATAGCTTTCTAGTCAGTAACCCTAGGAAATACTCAGAAAGATTCAGGGGAGACAAAATCCTCCACTTTCACACTGAATTTTTAGAAGTGCATACTTAGTAAAAGTGTTAAGCACACTGAAAACTGGCCCAGTTCAGCGTCCTTTGAGAACCCTCTGGAATACCTCGAAAGCCGTAGCATTGTGGCTCCCACTGAGCTTTTACTCTTCATGCTACCCTTAGTGTTGGCTTGCTCTTTGTTGAAGAAGCTGAGAACGCTTCTAAGGATACCTTTCTCTTGACCTCACCATCTGCTCATCACCACCCTTGCATGAGAACACCAGTGCCACGGTCAGATGTGCTGCTTACTAACCTACCTGGGAAAACCCATCGCTTTTCTTCATGGAAACAGAATCCCTAAAAGCCTTGGGATTTTGTGCTCTATTTGTCACAAGACATCTGCCCAGATTGATGCTGTTTACAATGAGGGTGCTGATGCTTGTGAGTCATTTGTACCAGTCCACAGCGTGAGGGAGTCGGACTCCCAGGGATCCTGGGCTGAACTGTACCTGGACTTCTACAAATTTACGTTGTTTGAATTCACAAGCAATTCTGTCTTCCACAAGGCATTTTTTCATTTTGCCTTAATGATAGTAGCAGTAATAAATGCTGCTGCTGCTGCTGCTGCTGCTGTTACCACCACCATCACCACCACCACCACCATCACCACCATCACCACCACCACCACCACCACCACCACCACCACCACCACCATCACCACCACCACCACCATCACCACCACCACCACCACCACCACCACCACCACCACCACCACCACCACCATCACTACTACTACTACTACTATTATTAGCATTCTGTCTAAGCTTTGCCCCACAGTTACCTGGCAATAGCCAGGTAGGCCTGACCCACTATAAAAGGGGCTGCTTGTCCCCTCCTCGATCTCTTGCTCCTTTCTCACTCTCTTGCTTTCTCTTTCTCTTGCTCTTCCTCCCCCCCCCCCCCACTTGCTCATGGCTGGACTCTACTTCTCTACTCATCTACTTCTCTACTCTCTCTCTTTCCTTCTCTCTCTGCCTTTCTCTGCCTCTACTGCTCCCTTAACTCCCCTCCCCATGCCCTGAATAGACTCTATTCTATACAATACCATCATTGTCATCATTTATGGCTGGTTCCTCAGAGAGAAGGGATGCCTCAGCATGGGCCTGCCAAGGCACCCCCTTCCCCCACACCTCACCACACCTCCATAGAACATGTCCCCCCCTTTCTTTTTATTTTTATAAACACAACAACAACTACTACTAATACCTAAGCACTTTTTTCTTTGCTTTAGATTTTGAAATATTTTATGTTAATAATCACTTTAGGTTTACTTAGAACTTATAGCAGTGAAGAAACATAACTAACAATCATTACATGTCCGTCATCTGTCTGTCCCCAGCTGTTGCATACAGAACACACGTCTCCCTGTTTTCTTTTCTTTGCCCTTGGCTTATGTTACTAATCACTCATGACAAGCTTTCAATGAACCTGAGTAGGACCTTACCATCCTCAGGTTAGCACTTCAGGAAAGTACTGTCAACTGACCTGATCCAGACATAAGATTTAAGAATAAGATAGAAAAATAGCCTTTGCTATTCTAGTAGTACTAGGCCTTTATTATTTATTTTTATTTTACACATTATTTTTTTTTTACAGTTGAACACTCTGAAACTAAGATTAAATAAGTCGTCAGCCACATTCAGCTAGTCTGAATCCAGATGCTTGGAGAGAAGTTTGCTGTTTGAGCTACTTTATACAGATTGGCTACCTAGAGACATGGTTTATGTGATTCCTGGATCAAAGCGCATTACATACACAGCAGCTTCTATATCCCTAGCTCATCTATTCATTCCACAGATGGTTACTGAGGGCTCAGCATTGTGGCAGGCGTTAGCAGTGGATAAACAGATACGATCTATATCTTTGAGGAACTCCTGGGTGGTGTGGGACAGACTGCTGTTAAACTAAAAGACCCAGGTGAAAGGACCAGTGTTGGCACAAGACACCCAAGACCAAGTTCTCAATACAAAGGAGATATATTTGGTCCAGAGGGAGAAAGGGTGGAAAATAACAGACAAAAACAGGAGGTAGAGGAGGAGGGAGAGGGGGAAGGGAACAGGGAAAAGGGGAAAGGGTATTTGTCTTAGAGGGGAACCCAGGATTGCCTCTGGATAGAGGAGACAGATGTGGCCCATAGGAAAAAGGCAGTTGATAAAGGGAAAGGGGAACCTGTGTTAGGATGAATTGGTTTGCTTTGATTGAGCATGTTAATTAGGTGGGCTAAAGGAGCTTTTGATTGCAGGACGTTAATACTTTGATAGCTGGATTTGGTAGTCAGCCTCAGGAGGAGAAAGTGGCCAAATAAGGGAACAGACCTTGGTGGCTAGTTTTAGAAATGTAATCTAATGGGTTTTAGCAAGGCAGAGGGAGTGGGGGGGAAAGGGCAAGGCCTGCCAGAGCCATGCTGGCCAGAGTCCCTTCAAGGACTGCTTTTTATAGATGCTGTCAAGTAGCAGGGAAGGTTGCTACCTTTAGAGAATACAAAACACTTTTACGAGGAAATATAGTGAATCTTCTCTAACTGCTGGTTCCCAAGTCTGACGAGTCAATCAACCACGTCAAATCAGTAAAAACATATTTTTACAATTGCATGTGTAACTAATTGCACAGACTCCTCCCACTCTGCTCTTTTTAGTTAAATGTACTCGGACAGTTTCATAGATGTACACAATACATTCTAATTATTCTCACACTCACCCTCTTTCATCTCCCTCTTACTCCTGTCCAGCCCCCTTCTTCCTTACTGTTCCTTTTCCCATTAATAGCTTCTTTTATTTTCTGGCCCATTGAATTTAACCAGGGCCATCTGTGCAACTATGGGCTCAGAACTGTCGATGGGAGTTTTGTGGACTCCGGGGGGTACACATCTGATGACAATAATTCCTCCTTTCCCAGACTCTTTCGGTAGATCAGCAGGAAGGATGGGCTTCGTGGTCTCTCTCCTCTCTGTCTGATTGTTGACAGGACCAGTGCATGTAGCTACAGCTGCTGATTGCACTGGCTTTGTCATTTCCAGACAAGTTAGCTTCAGAATAGAGTTACGTTTTGAGCCAGCCTGTATGCCCCACCTTTAAGGAATATGAATTTGTTTTTTGTTAACCCCATTCTTAAAATACAGGTCTCAAGACTTCTGAAATTTCTTGAGTGATAGGTGATAGCATCTACCCAATGCTCTTAAATCTTTGGGGATTTTCTGAGAGTTAGGAGCATCTATTGTTTTAGTGGTTAATTTTTTTTTATTTTTTATTTTTATTTTTTATTTTTTTTGCCGTAGATTTTATAAGTGGCTGTTTTTAGGCAATGTTCTTCAGAATGTCAGAAGGAAGGGAACATTGAAAATAAATGTTTCCACCCAGGAAATCACAAATGTGCTGGGTATCATTGTTCTGGAACAGGTAGGGATTTTTAGTGCTGAAGTCCTTTGATTCATCAGTCAACTCCTGAGTTTTTGAGGCATGTTTCTGGCTTGAAATGTCCCTATTGAATACTGTGCATGTTCAGTGCATACTGATTTTTATTGTTTTGGATTGGTAGTTGGTTGAAATATCACCAAGTCAAAACATTTAATGAATTGCTTATTTTATTTCTCCAAAGCAGTATTCCTCAACCCTATGAATTTGTGTCCCTTAATAACCCTAAGACTCACTTCTTCCTACATCCTGAGTGACATGTGAACCACCTTTTACCAGTCACACGGAACTTTTTGTACCATAAGAGTAGAAACCATTTTTTTGACTTCACTTATGTTGAAATACTGAATGCACTTCTTGACCCAGTTCTGAAGATTTTGATTTGGGCCCTTAACTGTAGGTCTCCTTGCATCTGGACGAACAGGGGGGCACACAGTTCACTCCAATGGAAAGTTAATAAGATGCTTCCACGTGCCTTGGTTAGCTGAGCTACAGCTAATGTTTCAACAGATGTAAGCTCAGGGCTGTCTCTGGGAGCTGCTTTCTGATCAATGGGCAGTGTCCTGACAGTAAAGCTTAATATAAAATCTCACTCTTGGCATTATTCCAATATTAAGAAGAACATGAAAAACACAGTCTATCACTGCTTTTGTTTGTCTTCATAAATATTCTCTCTTTTGCAGCACTAAAGCAAAGCAGGGCCTGCAATGCTGGCCCTACTTCGACGAGGTAGTCCATGTGAATAGACACCAAGGTGAGAGCAGAAGGGGCCATACAAATCATTTGAGTCCCCCCTCTTTGAATGAGGTGGACATCATGGCAAGGTTTCCCGGGATTACCATGTATACCAGTGATGCTTCATTGTGCTTATTAACAGACAAGATTTAAATACACATATCTATTTTTGAAAGCCTGGCCATAAGTATGTTCCATTAAAAATCTATGAGGTAGAAATTACTTTAAGTCTGAAGTGTCTGTCACAGGTTTTGAATTTAAATGCTTGGTCCTAGCTGGGTAGGCTATTTTGGGAGTTTGTCTTTACTTCAGGAGCCAAGTCCCAGCTGGAGAAAGCAGGTCAACATGGGCAGGGCTTTGGGGATAAACTATCCTGTGGTGGCTTGAATAGGAATGGCCTCTACAGACATATGTGTTTGAATGCTTAGCTCATAAGAAATGGGACTATTAGGAGATGTGATCGTGTTGGAGGAAGTGTGTCACTATGGGGGTTGGCTTTGAGATCTCCTATGCTCAAGCTATACCTAGTGTTGTACACAGTCTCCTTCTGCTGCCTGCAGATTAAGTCATAGAATTTTTGGCTCCAACTCCTCCAGCATTAAATCTGCCTGCACACTGCCGTGCTGCCCACTATGGTGATAATGGACTAAACTTCTGAAACTGTAAGCCAGCCCCAAATTAAATGTTGTCCTTTATAAGAGCTGTTGTGGTCATGGTGTCTCTTCACAGCAATGAACCCTAACTAAGACATATCCATAGTCACTTGTGGTTTTTCAGTCTCTTTCTGGGCCCTTAACTGTAGGTCTCATTGCAGCTGGATGAACAGGGGGGCACACAGTCCACTCCAATGAAAAGTTAATTGCTTAGCCAAGAAGTAAACAGATTTCCCCTGTCACCGTGATGTCATACCCACATGCATGAGATTATGTACTGAATTCTCTAAAATGGTGGGGTGAAATAAATTCTCCTTCTCTTGAGTTGTTCCTGGAAGATATTTTATCACAGAGACATAAAGTAACTGATATGCTCTCGCTATTCTCATTTTACAGAACAGAAAATAAGGCTTAGGAAAATCATGTGACTAGTATTAAATTAGTTCTCTAGGTAGTGACAGAGCTGAAATTAAGTTTGGGTATTTGATTCTGAAATGCATGATGTCTGCTTGTGATAGCTGATCTGGTCAACTTGACCAACTCTAGAATCAACTAAAACTCAAGCAGGAACTAGAATGAAAATCTTGTGGGGATATTTTCTTGATCAGATCATTGGAGGTGGGAACCCACCATAAATTTGGATCTTGAGGGTAGGAAGGCCCACCCTAAATCTGGGCCACATCTTCTGGTGGCAGTCTACACAAAGGGTGTGGAAGAAGGGATTTCAAAACATACTAAAGACCAGCTGAGACACCCAGCTTTGTGGCCTGAACCACATTCTTGGCCTTTCTGTTAGGAGACACCCATTGTTAGACTAGACAGACCACAGATTGTAAGGTGCTTAATACGTTACACACACACACACACACACACACACACACACACACACATACATACACACATACACGCACGCATATATATATATATATATGTATATATATATACACACATTCATTCATTCATTCATTCATTCATTTTGTTCTGCTCCTCTTGAGAACACTGAGTAATACACTATTGTTCGTAAGTTTGGAAAAGTCAATTAGACTGTTTCAGGCATGTTTGAGCAGGGTACATGTATTATTTGAAGACAAGATACGTGAGTGAAAGAAGTAAGCAACTCTTCAGAGTGGCTTTGTGTACAGTCCCATCTCACTGTCACAACAACACGTTTGAAAAAAAGCTGATGGCTGTCTAGCAGCTGGAGATCCAACACTGCAATTTAAGAATTCTGTAATCTGGACCAAGTTCAATCTTTTTGAATCCCTAATTTCCTCACTTAAAGACAGAGGACATTCAAATCTATGTGGGGATTTATCAGGTTAGAGCCTAGCAAGATGCCTGATGCCTAACACAGCTCAAATGGGATTTACTCCAGGAGGAAAGAGGGTGGGAAGGGGGTTGGGGGACTCTGACAGGCAGGATTGCTACAGATTATGAACTGTCATTGTGCTTAGGATGAGCCTGTTCCTGAGACCCTGAGTTCTTATTAGCTCTAATGATGAGAGACCCAAGGGCAAGTACTATAAAACCACAGATAGCATTTGTAAACATTACATTAGCAAAAGAAAATTTGATCTCACCAATAGAAAGCAGGAATGTCATAAAGAGAAACCATGAATAAGTATACTAGAGAAAAAAACACAGGAAATGAGAATCATGCCTAGAGATAGCATAATGTCATAATGTGATGGTAGTTAGAATAAATAAATTTGTGTTACACTAGGTGTATTTGGCTAAAATGCTTCTTCCCCCAAGGTAGGTACATTCCAGTCCCTTGCAGGTGTAATTGTGCTGGCTAGTTTTATGTCACTTTGACACAGCTAGAGTCATCTGAGAGGAGAAAACTTCACTTGAGAAAATGCAACCATAAGATGAGGATATTGACAAGCCTGGAAGGTATTTTCTTTCATTAGTGATTGATGGGGGAGGGCCCAGACCAATGTGGATGATGTCACCTCTGAACTGGTAGTCCTGGGTTCTCTAAGAAAGCAGACAGTAAGCCACTGTTCATACTCTGCTTCCGTTCCAGTCTCCAGGTTTCTATCCCAGCTTCCTTTCATGAAAGACTGTGATCAAGACATGTGAGCTGAAACAAATCCTGTCCTCTTTAAGTTGTTTTGGTCATGGTCTTTTATCACTACAATGGAAACCCAGCTATGACAGTAATGTAATCATGGTTTTAATATGGGAGGATGATCCCGGGCTTATGCTTTAATAAGGGAAATAAGGCACATGCAGAAGAGACAGTGATGTGACCATGGGGACAGGTGACTACACTACAGAATGCCAACAGCTGCCAGAAGGTCCTGACTCTGTAGGGGACAAGTCACCTTGCTGACAGTTTGATTTTGGAGTCTGATCACCATGACTCATCCAAGTTGATCCATAACATTAACTATCACAAGGACTCCTAAAGCTCATATACGCTCCCACACAAACTTGCTCTATTTGATTGGAGAATCCTGACTAATACAAGATCCCCAGTGAAGAAATGCTCAACAGATCCCAATAAACCTTCAGAACCATGAAATATCATGTCTTAGCCTGCATTCTGCTGCTGTTACAGAATATCACAAATTGGGTAATTCAGAAAGACATGGAACGGATGTCTTAGAGTTCTGGAAGCAGACGTTCTTTTTCCTCCTTGCTGAATTATAACTTGGTGTCACAGGGCCAGAGAGCATGAGCTCAAGAGAGAGGATGGGAGCAAGAGAACATGGAGGGAGTGAGCTTGTTCTTGCAACAAGCCACTCCTACTGTGGCAGTTCCTCCTGCATCACCCAGTCTCTTCCTAAAGTCCCACCATCTGAATAATGTTATGATTGAATAATTGTCAATAGCAGTTGAGTTTCAGTAGTGCTTTGGAGGCGATATTCAAACTGTAGAATATAATAATAAATTCTTTTTTTTTCTTTTTTTTTATTAGATATTTTCTTTATTTACATGTAAATTTTCCCTTTCCCAGGTTCCCCTCCAAAAAACAAACAAACAAACAAAACCAACAAGAACAAACCCCTTTTGCCTCCCCCTCCCCATGCCTGCCACCCCACCCTCTCCCACTTATTGGCCCTGGCATTCCCCTACACTGGGGCACAAAACCTTCACAAGGCCGAAGTCCTTTCCTCCTATTGATGATCGAATTTGCAATCCTCTACTATACACATGCTGCCAGAACATTCAGTCCCACCTTGTATAGTCCTTGATTGGTGGTTGGGTCCCTGGGAGCTCTGAGGGTACGAGTTAGTAATTGTTGTTCATCCTAAGGGGCTGCAAACCCTTCAGCTCCATAGAACCTTTCTCTAACTCCTTCATTGGGGACCGTGTACTCATTTCAATGAATGGCTGTGAGCCTCTACATCTGTATTAGTCAGGTATTGTCAGAGCCTCTCAGGAGATAGCTATATGCTTGTCCTTCCTTCAGTCTCTGCTCCATAGTTAATCTCTGCCACTCCTTCTGTGGGTATTTGATTCCCCTTTTTAAGAAGGAATGAAATGTCTACCTTTTGGTCTTCCTTCTTCTTAGGTTTTTTGTGGTTTGTGTGTTGTTCTTCCTGTATTCCAAACTTCTGGGCTAATAACCACTTATCAGAGAATGCATACCATGTGTGTTCTTTTGTGATTGGGTTACCTCACTCAAGATGATACTCTCCAGATCCATCCATTTCCCTAAGAATTTCATAAATTCATTGTTTTTAATAGCTGAGTAGTACTCCATTGTGTGATGTACCACACTTTCTGTATCCATTCCTCTGTTGAGGGACATCTGGGTTGTTTCCAGTTTCTGGCTATTATAAATAATGCTGCTATGAACATGGTGGAGCATGTATCCTTATTACATGATGGAGCATCTTCTGGGTATATGCCCAGGAGTGGTATGGCTGGGTCCTCTGGTAGAACTATGTCCAATTTCCAGAGGAACCGCCACACTGATTTCCAGAGTGGTTGTAACAGTTTGTAATCCCACCAGCAGTGAAGTAGTGTTCCTCTTTCTCCACAACCTCTCCAACATCTGCTGTCACCTGAGTCTTTTATCCTAGCCAATCTGACTGGTGT
>JADRCD010179291.1:0-11447 GCA_019843815.1 Montemys delectorum
AGTTCCCCCAAACTACAAGAGAATCTACAGGTAAGAGGCTGCGGGTCCCTGCCCCCAGTTGGTTCTAATTGGTAAATAACATTGCCAGCTGCCAATGGCTGGGCAGGGAGACAGAGGTGGGATTTTAGATTTCCCCCAGCAAGGACATTGAGGGAAGAAGGACCAGGCTTGAGAGCTGCAGAAGGGAAAGCATACAATCATAAGTGCTGGGGAAGAGCGGCCGGCCCACGGAACCACACTGATTTGGTCTAGGGTAGCAAAGATGGAATATAGATTTTAGTAAGTAATAATTCAGGAGTAGTGGAGGGAGGCATTAGCAATGTGGAAGTTTTTGAGTGGCCCAACCATTGAGCTGTTTAAGGCATATTAAAATAGAAAGCTCTGTGTATGTGTGTCTTCATTGGAGAATCCAGAGCATTGGGAATAGGCATGCCCTGGGCCACCAGGGGGAGATTAGAATGACCAGTTACAGCAACATGTATAAAATGAATAGATTGAAGTTTTTCATCCTTTTGAGGCTTCACCATAACCTTTGAAGTTCAGTTTTAATGACATTTGTGCTGCTAAAAACAAAACAAAATAAAACAAAAACAACAACAACCAAACAAACTCTGAACCTCTGTTACTTGATGTCTTAGCACAGTTCAACTGTTTGTACTGTCGAAGGCCAAGAAAACCTGATGTGACTTGATTAAAGTACTTCACATCTTCCTACACGATTTCCAGGTTCTCACACACTCTGGGTCAAGTTCTTTTTGACATTGTGAACTTCACCCTGTGTTTATTACAAAGAAGTTTTTGGTTTAGCTGTTTCCTGTGATATTGCCTAAGACCTAAGCCCTGTCTATAATTAAAGTGAAGCACAGTCTTCATTGATTTTTCCAGTGTACTTTATACAAAAGGTAGGCAGTCAATGCGCCTTAGGGAAAACTAGATTGATACAAAGAACGCAATCAGAACCCAGTTCTTCAGCAAGGCACACCTTCAGTGGATCATCAGGAACAGCTTCATTCCAGCTCAGTCCAAGCTCAACTGGGCAGAGCTCTGCCTTGCCTTTCTCTTTTCTTTTATTTCTTTTCTTTTCTTCTTTTTTTCTTTTCTTTCCTTTTCTTTTTGTTTCTGAAATCACTCTTAACAAACTGAACAAGCTGGCTCAGAAAAGTCGCTTCATTTGGAAGTCTAAGCCTCTTTCAGAGAAGTTAGACAATTCCTACAGCTACAGTCTGGGTTATCAGTGCACTAGTGTAAGATACAAAGTTGAATGGAAGGCTGTTGTGTCACACTCATTGTTTTTCATGTCACTCAGGGACACTTTATGTTTAGCTTTGAAACTAAAATTTTGGGATGTTTAGAGTATCTAATCTCTTTCAGAGTCTCAATAATCATGCTTTTTGGTGTTGTAAAACCATGACCCATTCTTTGCAGAGGCCCTAAGGAAGTGCAATATGGCCAATTACATGAGATTGAGTTATAATTCATTTCATTAATATCCCATGATTTTCAGATCTTACTCATAGCTCAGGTGGAAGACATCATGTGATTTTTTTTTTTATGCTCTATTTTCTCTCTGTGTCTTTCCTGATGACCTGAGTTTAGATGGTGACTTGCAATTTGTCATATCCATATAGTAGAACTTATTCTGTTCTCGTGACGTCATGTACCCAGGTCAGATCAGTGGCCCACATCCCTCACTGTACATAACTTAAATGGAAATTAAAGAAAAAAAGCAACAACAGCAACAAAGCCTACCAGTGAGGATTCACTTTTCCATACCAAGAGCAAGACACCTAGGTGAGGTGAGCGAGAAACAGTAGGCCAGTGGGGCAGGAGCAGAGTCCTCTCCTTAAAGCTGCACAGAGCAGCAGCCCCAGGATGAGTCTTCCAGTGACCCGGGTTGGGTTCGAGACTACTTTTGTCTACACACACTACAGTTTTTGGTTGTTTTTGTTGTGATTGTTGCTGTTAGTTTTGGTGTGTGTAAAGTTGTGAGATTTCTGCAATTTGACGTCCTTATTTCATTTTAGAGGTTCTGAGTTACAGATCATCTTGGCTAGCCTTTAACTTCTTTTAGCAAGTGAGCTGGCCGAAGATACTCTTAGAGCCATAAATCATCACCTTGTTATCTTAGCCCCGCCCCTTCAGCCTTGCCCCCTTCAGCCCCGTCTCCCTCCCTGGCTTCTATCAGCTTGTTCTGTGATTTACCAGGTTTATGGTGGTTGATTTCTTTTTCTTTTCTTTCTTTTTTCTTCCCCACTCCGCAGACAGTTTGTATGTGGAACAGAGCTCTGGCTGTCCTGGACTTGCTTTGAGGACTGGCTGGCCTTGAACCTACAGAAGAGATCCATCTGCCTCTGCCTCCTGGGTACTGTGTGCTGGAATAAAGGCGCCTGCCTTTATACTGACCAGAGAGGTTGATTTCTAATTATTTTAGTTTCCTCTGTTTGCAGGCTACACATGGATGCAAGATATAATTTATAAATCTGGTAAAAGCAATTACTGTGGCTTAGAGGAAGGGCATTGAACCAGCCTCTTGTGTTCTTTTGCAAGATAGATAATACATGGTTCTATCCCTGGAAATAAGGAGGTACTGTTAAGCTTTCCTGCTGGTAAAGAATAGGCTTATCATCCCATCCCATCCCATCCCCTCCTATCCTGAAACTGCTCCTGGTTTGAGTGATAGATTTGTTCTAGTACATATATAAGAGTTGGTAATTTAAAATTTTCTTTTGGGCCTTAATACATATAATTTACTAGGAGTTGTGCGTGCAGATCTGCAATCCTCGCACTTGGAAGACTGTGGCAGGAGAATCCTGAGTTCAAGGTCAGTCTGTACTTGGAGGTCCTGTCTTTGAAAACTGGGTGAGGGATCTAGCTCAGTGACAGAAATGTGTAAGGACCTGCCTTCAGTCCCCAGCACTGCAGAAATACAGATGACAACAAAGTATGACTTTGTTCCCATGTTCTTATAACCTGCTCCTGGCTCATTCTGTTGTGCTGCTCTGTTCATACGCACACTTTAGGCTTGTATGTGCCATTTTTAAGAGTGTATCTAAAAAAGGTAGACTCTAAAATACCTTTGCTAACTTGTGTTGGTTGGTGGCCTTTCTGGGTGGTAGTGTTTCAGCATTAAAAGCCTTCCATACTACACTTCCATAATGATAAGACAGCTTCCTTCGCCTGCCCGCCCGTCAGGGTTTTGAGGTCAGCATTGCTCCTTCCTTGGTGGGTAGTTGGCAGACTTGTTGATTCCTTCACTTGGAAGGAAGAACTCTAGTCCGTGCTGTGTTTGAGTAGCTCATGTAGGGTTAATTGCCATTGGAATTGGATTCCTCCTTCTTTTTCTCTATAAATTCTATCATGTGATTTAATGAATGTAAAGTTATGCAAAGCATTTATATTAAATAGACTTGTTAAGTCTGTCTTTCCTATCTGGCACCCGATTCACACTGAGTGTTAATACTCAAATATTCCTTTGTGGTGTGTTCTCAGGAATAGGCTTGTGTACCATGTTCCTCATTCGTCAGTTCTCTGTTAAAGAATGTGTTCCTCGGCATCTTAGTGTATAGGACATACCCATTTTTTTCTTTCCATTTCATTTTTGTTCTAAAGGACAGGGTCCAGGATGTAAGGAAGTAGGTCATGGTATCTATAAACTGGTAAGAAACCAAGTATGTTATGAAGTAAAAAATGGAGCTTCATTGCCCTCTAGGGGTTCAGCTTTAACACAGCCCGTGTTAAAAACGACGAGGAGAGACGTCTGCTGCACAGAGGAGCACTGTCATCTGTACACTGTGACCATCAACCCTGAAACCTAGTTTGCAGTAATTATTACAAGTGAAAGCGCACCTAATGCTTTGTAATATTTTAATTAAATGCCTTTGTTAGGGTGCCTAAACAAATCAGTTACGAATTTTCACGAATTATTTGGTGACCACCCATCATCTAGTGTTTTTAGTGTACTGTCCATATCCTATAGCAATCTGTCTGGGGAGTAAGGGTTATAAGACTGGGGGCCGGGGGTGTGTTCAGGAATGTATCCATTGGTCTCAGTCACTCTCACAAGCATTTTCTTCTCTCCCCTGTGGGCTCTGTCTACTGTTACTCAGTGCCGGCCACTGCTCCCAGGCTGCAGTGTCTACATTTGCAGAGTTTGTAGAGGGAAGCAATTTGTTTTTCCTTTATTGAAAGTATTAGCTAAGCTTTGGCTGTGTAAGTGGCACCTACCAAGTTTGTATGCAGATATTTTAAGATTTTGAATATTTAAGCACATGTCTATATTGGATGTGAAAATTCATGTGGTTATTAATATTTGGAAAGGATTTTTTGTGTTAATTTGTATGTATTTAGATTTTTAATCCCTGGAAGGATCCTGCAAAGCTGTACAGTTTTTGCTGTTTCTTGATTATGAGCTGTGATAGCAAGTGTCTTAATAAGTAGGATACAGCATTGCTCTCTATAAATACATTTACTTTCTCTCTGTCCTGTTGTAGAACTAGAGGCTGTCCTGCAGGGTAGGGAGTGCTGCTGCTGTCTGCATCCTCTGCCCCTTCTCTTCTATCACCATATGTTGAGCAGAAGATAGTAAGAGTGTATTTGGAAAATTGTAGATTATTTCAAGGATCTAATTGAAAATAATTTTAAGTTTTATAATTAATATTAAAAAGAAATCTTGAACCACAGATACTGTATCCTGTATAAATCTTAGAATGTTGAAACAAGGAATATAAACATTTTAGTCATGACTAAGAGGAAAAAATGGAACTTTAACTGTCTACTGGGAAAAGTAGCTTTGTGCCAAAAGAATTGCAACAGATATTCTTGTTTTTGTTTTTGTTTGTGGTTTTTCCAGACAGGGTTTCTCTGTGTAGCCCTGGGTGTCCTGGAACTCACTCTGTAGACCAGGCTGGCCTCGAACTCAGAAACCCACCTGTCTCTGCCTCCCAAATGCTGGGATTAAAGGCGTGCGTCACCACTGCCCGGCTTGCAATGGATATTCTTACGTGATAAATCTATAAGGCCATTTCTTACTGTTTACTAGAGTGTGCATTCCAGCTTTTAAAGGGATTTGTGCAAAGCCTACATTCAATCCCCAACAAGGGTTTTTGTTTGTTTGTTTTTTATTCTAGCTTCATAGTTTCCAAGTTTTAAGTGTGCATGCTCACATCCTTAGATGGATCTGATAAGATTATTTTTAGAAGTCATGACTCTTATTATTATGGGTTATAAGCTATAGCAAGCTATGGTCACACATAATGTGAGCTGCTTGAGTGAAGGGCTCTCTCAGAGAACATTGTTCTAGGATCTGTTTTAGACCAGGCTGTTTTTAATTGCTCTTATCTTCTTTTAAATTGTTGATGAGTGCCCTTTAGTCAATTGAAATATTTAAGCTGCTTCTAATTTTTATATTCTTTGAGGTGGCTTTACTTTTTTCTTTTTCAGTTTAAACAGATACAATCTATAGCATAGTTAACTGTATGCCTAAGTTTTTAAAATACAAAACTTGGAGTACTCTAAGCATCATTAAAGAATATTTTAATGTTTTTGTGTTTATTTAAGGAATGGTATTAGCCTCAATCACAAAAATATTATGAAACCCATTGGTAAGCTTGTGTGAGTATATCTGTTTTAATTGTGTATTCTAATTTTGAACAGTACTGATTGACTAACATTGACATTATTTTTTGAAATCATAAATGCATTGCTCTCCCCACCTTCAATGTAGTACTTTTGATCCACCTTGCTTGCTTTCTATTGTCAGTGGTTTAAAAACATCTTTGAGCTAACCATCACACTCCTAAGATTTTCAGCTGAACTCTTGTCATAGTTCTAGGGCACAAAATTGGAAATGAAACAGTTTTATCCAAAACACAGTTGTAGAGTGCTTGCTATCTCTGACCCTGAGCAGAAGTACGGGTTGCCTTAGGTTCTCATGTCTGTTGCTCTGAGAACGCTGAGCCTGAGTGGGAAGGATCTGCTTACTCCATGGTTGCTGACAACATTTATTCCTTAGTTCTGGTCAGTTATGTTTTATTCCATGTAGGGGTATATGCCACCAAAAGCTGTTGGCTGAGGAGAGAGCATGTGCAAAGAGACAACCACAGCCTTTCCTAACCTAATCATGGAAGTGGCAACATCCACTTTGCCGTATTCTTTGGTTAGATGTCAGTAGGGAGAGTTTGCACGTCCTCCCTGGAGGCATTTAGATGTCTTGTGGACACCGGTGCTGCCCTGGGGAACTGCCCAGAACTGCCCAGAGGCTGTTGCCTTTGCAGCTGTGGCCGTACCCTGTTTTGTTTCTTTCCTGCTTACAGAAATTATTTTGACTCATTTTTATAAAATGTCCCACTTGAATTTTACCCTTGGCTACGCTGCCCTTTTGTGTTTCTGCTGCATTTGTTAGTGCTGCTAGGAATTGATTTTGGCTTTCAGTCTCTTTTCTTATCTTCTTCATTTCACTTTTGTCACTGTTCCTTGAAGAATAGTTTTCCTGAATTTATGCATTTAATAAGTTCTTATATAGTGTGACAGCTGAGAAATGCCCCCTCTTTTCCTAAGGCATCTCTGCAGAGTGGTCCTGCTGCTTCAGAAGCATCTGAGGCATTGCGAGCCAGTGCTCTTTAACATTCACCACCTTTTCCTGATGTCTGTCCTCCCTGTGGGCTATTGTGAAGGCTCTGGTGCACTGAGTACTTTCTTGAAGCCTGGAGGGTACAGGGGCAGGGCGCAGCATAGTGTTGTTGTTTAATAGCCTTTAGGAATGATTGTTCTTTCCCCATGAGATTACACTTGGCTTATCCTCTCTAGGAAGTGTGGATCCTTGAAAAATAACATCTCCCAGTGGCTTTGCTGAGCCTGCTGAAGTCTTGTGGAGGTGCATGGATGGACGCTCTTGGATTGAGGGCTTTTCTTGGGTTTGGACGCTCTTGGATTGAGAGCTTTTCTTGGGTTTATTTCCTTCTGTTGATTTTTGAGATTTTCTGTATACCTGCCCTCCATGCTTTGTTGAGAATGAGGAGGATATCGACACATTCATTTGTTAAAGGCACATATCCTAGGAAGTAGAATTGGAGCTGAGGTCTGTCCTGTCTACTCTGTCCAGAACCTGCCTCTGACACTGCTCTTTGAGGTTTGTGACATGCAGCCAGCCAGCTTTTACTGTTTAAAAGCTCTTTTTGGTTTTTTATTAAACACTGAAGAAAAGTTTATGCATTTAGTATTTTGCAGTTTTTACTCAGAATTATCCTCCTCATCTTTTGCCTGACCTGTTCTGTTAGCACACGGACTATCTTTCTCCATCTGAAAGATTTTCTTTCTCTTCTAGTCTCATCTGGAATTCTGTTGCTAGTTAGATCTTTCTAGGCTGTGCAGCTCAGTGACACTCACCACCTTGTGTAGGATCGAGCCTAAACTCTTTCATTAAAGCCACAGATGAGTAGCTAATAATGTCTGTCTTCCCATGCATGCTGTGAGAATTGCAAGGCCTGCCTCGTTCACTGTGGACTCTGTTCCCACTGTCAAGGTCCATGCAGGGTTTGTCTCTAGAAGTGGGTGGCGATGGACTGTCCCTTCCCGGGGTTCAGCGCAGATGCTGAGGCTGCTGCTCCTGGTGCCGTAGGTTTCATCATTCATTGATTCATGTCGGGCTTGTCAAGTGACAGCCCCCTTCTAAAATTTTAGTTATTTGCACTGTCCTTGAGAAGTTGTACTTTTCCATCCCCCACGATTATTTGGAGCTTCAAGTTACTCTTCACCATGGTCTTCTCTGTATGCCAGTTGTGCACGTTGTCATGGTATCCTCCAGGACTCTGTATGCCAGTTGTGCACGTTGTCATGGTATCCTCCAGGACTCTGTATGCCAGTTGTGCACGTCGTCACAGTATCCTCCAGGACTCTGTATGCCAGTTGTGCACGTCGTCACAGTATCCTCCAGGACTCTGTATGCCAGTTGTGAACGTCGCGGTATCCTCCAGGACTCCAATGCAAATCAGTAACTGAGGGAAGAGACCACAGCTGGCTCACACTTGCATCTCTTAGTTTCCTGTAGGTCATTTTCTTCTGCTCATCCCAGCACCATGAGATTGAAATCAGGACATTTGGGCACCCGGTAGGTGGGATGCTTGATACTGTTGAGAACGGCGGCAGCAACCTCGTCAGAAAGCACCACACACTAGGTCCAAACAGTTCCATGTAAAGAGGTTTAATTAAGAGAAGGAGAGGGGGCAGTAGTGTGGAAAGAGAGAAAGGGGAGAGAGAGAGAGAGAAAGGAATGCTCCTCGTATTTATATCATTGCCGACGTGTACAGCCGGGTAAAGGTTGGAGGCGATTCCAATGGATTCTGGGAATATGGTGGCTGTTGCTTGGCAACAGGTCTCTGAGACCCGCCCATGAGTCACTATAGCCTTTGGATGCTAACATACCTCCCTTTTTGATATTATAAAGAGAAGGAAAGAAAAAGAGAAGGGGAAGCCGATGGTGAAAAGGGGATGAGGGCGTCGTGTCTCTTAAGCTACTTTCTGCTCTCTAGGGGCGTTGTCAATGGTGGTAGCTGGCTTTCACCATTGGGATCCACTTGGTAGACGTTTGCATCAGTTCTCTTTATGGACAGTGGCTCGTCTGTGGGCAGCGGCTGGTAGTCCTGTAACAGAAGCTGATTGATAGTTTGGTTAGAAATTTTTTGTATTTGTCGTTGAAGAAATGTAGAAACAAGATTAATGAGGCAGGGAGTAAATAATAACACCAGGAAGATGACTAGGAGAGGAGTTACAAACGGGAGTATCCACTTCCATATGGGGTTTTCGAAAACCTCAGAACTGGAGATCTCACAGTCTCTGAAATTTTTTATGTCTGACTGTAGCTCCTGGATTTTATTTCGTACTATCCCCGATTGGTTGACACAGAAGCAGCATTCTTCTTGGAGGAACAGGCAAAGACCACCTTTTATAGCTGTCAGGATATCTAGTCCTCGTCTGTTCTGAAGCACCACGGCTGCCAAAGAATTAGTCTGTTTTTGGATAGTAAGCACAGTTTTAGACATTTTGAAAATTACTTTGGAACTGGGAAGTGAATGTATTATATTGGATCATGGACGTTGTTATCCCTGTAGCTCTAGTATCAACACCTATGGCTATTTTTGTAGCGACCAGGAGTGGCACAACTTGAACTGTCCTCTTATGTTAAGCAGCTATCATATTTATAACTGGGATTGGCAGGGGCTCATTTCCCTGGATTACTCCTAGTTTAGGGAAAAGAAGCACTAATGTGCAAACTCCTGACCAGCTAGCAGGTAGGCGATGATATGCCTAAGTGCCACAAAGAATTGACGTGTTTTGGATTACAGGGCAATTGAGACATATTTTCTTTGAATATGGATGGTACTTACTGGGCCCCTGGGCTGATTTTTACGATAGAGCTTACCAACGACTCTTGTCTCCCACCTGGAATCCCACGGGTCTTGGATGTAGAAAAAGAGTGTCTTGTGATGCTGATAGAAGAAATGATTGATCCGTGATCCTAGCATATGTATTTGACAAGACCAATATGGGCAGCCCCCATATTTGTCAGGCCATTTTCTATAGTAATCTTCTGTCTGGTCAAAGAGAAAGCAAGTATAGAGATCATAATATTTAGATGAGATTACAGATATTGGGATGATGGCAATTTGGATTGGTTTCTGACATCCGGCTATGGAGCAGTTTCCTGACCCTATTTGGAAAGACTGTTATCCGTGGGGGGTTTCTTGAACCTTGAATCTCCAGATATAAGGGCTACCCTGGAGAGAAATGAACAGCAGGGGGAGGATGAGAAACCTATGTTTAGTCCAGTGAGGGCGAGCTCGGCTGCCGGAGTGGAGTCTCATTTTTTGGGATTGGGGATAAGGTAGACGGCCTTGTTGTCCTCTGGAGCTTAATAGAGCACGGTCCTGTTAAGATTGATGTGTATGAAGAAGAGTCATTGTTAGGTGGAGGAATGAAAGGTTTGAGGTGAGACAGATGGACCCAATGAGGGAGTCCCTCGAGTTTAGCAGCTGTAGGGGTAAGTAGATGGTCTGGGAGGGGAGAACATTTAGGTGAGAGACCAGGGGTTAGAACTGGACATTTATATATGAGTTTAAAGGGAGAGATGAGGAGAGGCCGCTTTGGGAGAGCTCATAACCTGAAAGGAGCCAAGGGTAGGAGTTTTACCCAATTAAGGTGAAGTTCCTGTGACAGCTTAACGAGAGTAGATTTTAAAGAGCAATTAGTTCTTTCTAGAGCCTTACTGGAAGATTGAGGGTGGTAAGGAATGTGAAAGTGCCAGGGGATATCTAGAGCCTTAGATAGGATTTGAGAGACTTGGAAAGTAAATTCAGGACTATTGTCTGACTGGAGAGAGGCTGGGACACCAAATTGGGGGATGGTCTCCTGGAGGAGGAGGTCAGACACTGTCTGAGCCCTTTTTTTAGTTGTGGGAAATGCCTCTACCCACCTTGAGAAGGTGCCCACAAGACTAGGAGGTACTTGGCCCGCCTGACAGTGGGCATGTGGGTAAAGTGAAGTTGCCAGTTAGTTCTAGGAAAGGAACCTCTAGCCTGATGGGTAGGAAAAGGGGTGTTATGATACTTTGAGTTGGGGTCAGATATCTGACAGATTTTGTAAGAAGCAGTGATAGATTTTAAGAAGCTCAAGTCCACAGGAGTAGGCTGTAGAGAGAGAGAGTATTGAGCTGAGTTATATACTTGGTAGAGTCCAGTAATTGGATGATACCAGGAGAATGGTGTTTAGTAACAGAAGGGTTTTGGACATCCCAGACTCGGGGGTCTACTTGAGAAGCTGGTAAAGGAAATAACATGATAGCGTTAGTAGGGTGCCTGGCTAGGAGAAAAAACAGAGGAACTGTTGGCGAGCCTGGGTTTAGGTTAATGTGAGGAGTAAAGGAAATAGAAACTCCTAGCCTAGCTAGATCCCTTCTCAATAAGGGGACAGGACATGTTGGCACTACCAAAACAGGAATGGGTAAAAGGTACACCCCTAAAAATGCAACTGAGTGGTGGGGTCTGGAGAGAGAAGTACGGTTGTCCTCCTACCCCGACAATAGGAGAATTAGAAGGAGAAGTGGGTCCCCCAAGCTCTGTCAGGACTGAGTAAGTGGCTCCAGTGTCCAAGAGGAAGGAAATGGACTGCCCACATATCACGATATTTACCCGGGGCTCCCTGCTAGTGATGGCCGTGGTCAGGTCAGGGGGGCTCAGGCCCCCTCAGTTTGTCATAGCCAAGCCCAGGCGGTCAGTTGGAGGGTTATTTGGGAGTGATGTACCCTTGTTCTGCGTAACATGGGGGCAGTCAACAGCCCAATGTCCCTCTTGATGGCACCTAGGGCATGGCCCTCTTGGCTTGCAGAAGTTGGGGCAGGATTTTGCCCAATGATCTTTTTGACCACACTTGTAGCAGGTGCCTGGTGGCCTTTGTGT
>JADRCD010179299.1:0-12256 GCA_019843815.1 Montemys delectorum
CAGCAAACCCCTGTCTAGTATTTGATGAAATGTCTATACAACAGATTTTGCACAGATTTTGTGAAGAAATCCCCACCCACATTGATTCATGAATACAGTAGTTTGTCATGTTCAAGAGATACTGTTTTACTGAGAATGCTCCATGCTTTGGCTCTCGTGTGATTTGCACTGCCTTTTCTGTGATTTTCCTTTACATTCTGAAAAGGGAATCTGTGTATCCATTTCATCTGCAGCACTTACAGGCTTCAGAAGCTAGGAAAATTTCTCAATTATCTGAATATGAAAAGGTATTAGAAGTAGAATAATAATAAGTCTTGCTCAAAGCATATGAGGACTAAGATACTATCTATAAATGTACCCACAGACCATTTTGTCCCTGATATTTAGCAGTATGCAGATCAGTGGTTCTCAGCCTTACTATTGCTGTGGTCTTTTAATACCATTCCTCCAACCATAAAGTTATTTTTGTTGCTGCTTCTTGACTGTAGTTTTGCTACTGTTATGACTTGCAATATAAGTATATGATATAGGATATCTGATATTCAATCCCATGAATGGGTCCTCTGACGCCCAAAGGAGCACAACCTACAGTTTCAAAAATGCTGATGTAGAGACAATTAATAACCATTGAATTAAGATACTGTGTAATTTCCCTATTCTACTTTTTGCAACTCAAACTCATGGTAATAGTTCTGTGATTGATAAGCAATAATGACAAATCTTTCAGATTCACTGGGCCACTATTTAATAGGAACAGCCAGAGAAGCAATTCTTATTGGCATTAAGTATAGTTTCAACAATCTACCCACCTGTTAAGCAAAGACAGAAGTTGAGAGAAGACACAAGTCTTTGCAATCACATAAACAGCTTATCTGGGGTGACCAGCTGTCCCCAGCATAAAATTGATGTGCCTTTTACTCAAATGCTATAGCTTTTATAGGCATAGAAACCTGTTAAGGGTGGAGAGGTGAGAAAACACAATCAAGTGAGTGACTTAGAGAATCCATCTTGAATCTTTGGGAAAAAAAAAAAAAAAGAGGGAAGGTCCGGCATTCAGACTCTGACCAAAGATAATGACATGTTTTGATGTTTTCAATGGTAAAGCCTTTGAAGTAGGATGCTAGCATTTCAGTTCGGAATATAGTATCAACTAACTTATTTGTATACAGAGGTTAATAGTACTACCACCTTATTCATAGTGGTATTACTGAAGTAAATGGTACTATAATTTTGTAGCATTGTATCGAATGTATTTATTGCTAAAGCAAACCCCACACTTTACTAATGCATAGAATTTTCATCTATTCTTTTTTCAAGGCAGCATAAGTGATTGTCCTGTGGCTTCATGGATGATGAAGTAAATGTTAAACTATAATCAATGCCATCTCTTCAGGTCTTTATTGATTTCTTAATATACATATTTAGATTTTTGTATACATCTACACAGTTTCTATGTGTGTATATAAGTAACTGTGGAAAGTGGCTGTGCCTGCATGGCCCACAGGGAGGGAGGTCAGAAGTCAAAATCAGGCATTGGTCTTCATCTTCATCTTCATGAAGACCAATGCCTGATTGACACAGGGTATACCATCTTATTCTCATTTGTGTATATGAGAGTAGTTTTACTCTGAGAGTCTTGGGTTTTCTTTACCTCTCATCTCATTGCAGGAATACAGGGACTATAGATATTATAGATGTATACCACCACCTCCAGCTTTAGGTGTGTTCTGGAGTCTTGAGCTCACCTCTTCATACTTGTGAGGCAAGATTTTACACTCTGAGCTGCTATTTCTGCAGCGGTATTATTTCCAATCTTGAGACAGGTCATGCTAAATAATCCAGACTTCATCTGTACTCACTTTGTAGCATAAACAAAATGTAACATTTTAATTCTCATTTCTCACATTCCTAAAGACTGGGATTAAGAACGAAATCTTCAGACTCAGACGTATCATGTATCCTAAAACATTATTTTAGGAATCTATTTTTCTAACTTCATATGATTTGTTTGTCATATACTATATTTTCTTTGATCTCCTTTAAATGTAAAGTAAATATATTCAAGGCTTGAAGAAGGAGCCTCGTAAGACTTTTTAGAAACTAAGGACCTACATTTTCACCCCAACTCTACTGATTTCAAGTCCTCTAATTTGCATGTTATTTTGAGGTTTAAATGGTTTACAAAAGAGTAACAAAGTTTACCTTATTCTGTGTGTGTGTGTGTGTGTGCATGTGTGTTACCTACAAAAATAATGTTAAGTGTGCATACTCTTGCCCGACAGTAAAACTTCAACTTACACCGCTACCTTGAAAATGTTCATTGATTTAAGCAAAGAAGCTCCTTCTTTAAAACATTAACCTTCAAACTATGCATTCAAATTAAAAATGAATTGCTATAACATAGTAGGTATTCTATAAATATTAGCCTAATTCATAATTGACATAATTACTCTTGGGGAATAGGGGCAAACCTTTGTGTGTTCGTTATCATCATCCTCTTTATGAGGTTTAAGCTGTCCATTAAAGCTTTATAATTTATTACAAATTTAATGATTTTTTAGAAATTTAATCATTATTCCAATTAGCAGGAGTGATTATAGAAACCCTTCCTATGACTGTGAAATTTGACTTCTAATGACCTTCCAGCCCTGTAAGGATGAACAGACAAGGAGGCCTTTTAGATAATCTCTTGTGCCCATCTCTGCAGCAAGAGCAGCACTTTTACCTGGTGTACAGAAAGTCCTGGCTTGGGAGTATGGCTAAAGGTTGTGTTTAATTATTTGTGGATTTTTAAAAGCAGTGTATTGGTACTGACTTGAGATTACCCAACATCTACCTATCCTAGTGTTTCTCATTTTGAACATTATAGGACATTCCCAGGTGACACAAAGTAAAAATGAACCAACTCCCAGTAAGCAAAAGGACCTTCTAACCAATTTGGGATATTTTCTTGTACTAGTGTGTGTATAGATAGCACCATTGTACATACATAAATTCGTGGTGGATGGTACTGCATATACTTAAGTTTAGCTTAACATATATATTAAAATAGCATGTAAATACAGATTTTAAAACCTGAATCCTACTAGTATGGAAAATTAACACATTCAGAGTAGTAGAGTTAAAGACAACAACAAATCACATCTTCCAAACTATATCAAGAACATTGGAGAGATTTGTCAAATCAAATATTTTAGCTTAAAATTCTAAGTAGTTAAAAAAAAAAACAGAAAAAGATCTTTGTGAATATGATGAGCTTTGTGATGCTAACCTGGGTCACTCTCATTCCTGTCTTTAGGTGGAAGGTACCTTAGAAAATGCCTCAAGCCTGTGATAGCTGTAAACAAAACAAAATAGTGGGAGGACATAAAATGAGTTTAGTTAGCATCTCTCATCTTCCAAAAAACTGTCATCATAGGAAATTGTTGCTGCTCTGCATGGCTTTTCTTGGAAATTCCTGGAAAAGTGCCCATACTCACAGCTCATCTTACTTGACATGTCTTATTTGTTCTGATACAGATGATGGCAGAAATCCCTATGCACTTTGTGCTTGTTGAAAACAACCAGTGGCAAACACTTAACACCCCAGTAGTAGGAAGGGGATGACCAGACTGTGTCCCACAGAAGTGAGATAAGATACTTGTCATGAAAATGTTGGAAAAGAGATAAAAAGGGAGTGTGACAAAATTCTGTGGATCGAGATAAGGAAGCAGATGAAGAGTCTGGCTCTTTTCCAGGAAAAACCTGAAAAAGCCTTTAATTTTGAAGATTTTTGCCTCTGGCTTATCTTGAAAATATACACAAAAAGAATGTCTGACCATTTCAGAGAAGTAAACTGTTTCTGGCAGGATGAATTTGTAATGTATCACACACAGAACCTCAACTTAGATGGGGACAGAGGCTGCTGTAAGAGACCTGCTGCTCAAGGCCTAGTTGAGCACCAAGGAGAAATTTTGATGGTTTTGTACGAGAAGTATTACAGACTCTATTATACCAAACTAATCCAGAATATTCACTAAACTAATATATAGAAACAATAATTTCTGAGTGCGAAATCTGCCTTTAGAGAGATGTATTAAAATAGTCTACAACATAGAAGAAATAGCATTAGCTGAAAAATCCTGCACAAAATGATATCTGTTAATTATCTTTAAATGTAGAAATCACTTGAAATATAATATAATATGTCAGACATACTCTTCAAAGAAATAAAAGAAAAACATTATTGCCATAGTATGCATTAGAATATTTAGAAAATGATGAGAACTAAAAGGAGATATTCAGAAAAATAAAAATAGAAACAAGAAATTTGGTGAAAATAATCCATGCAAACCGGGAACAACATTTTCCATAGCACTGGTCATCAGAAATGAGAGGACACCTGAAAGTGAATTTGAACTGTAACTTCTAACAGAACAAAACCAAAAATGTGAAACATTTCCTAAGTTTTAATCTTGTCTATTTGTAAATATCTGAGAATAGTTTCTTATCAAGAAGAAAAGAATCAATATAAAGACAAATCAAAAGTAACACTAAAGTTTAAAAATATAATATTGGAGATGAAAATTTTAGTATACAGTCTTTTAAAATTGAATCGACAAAAGAAATCAGAAGGGTTGAACATAGAATTGTAAGATTAGCTAGTATGAAGAAGTAAAAAGAAGAAATGGACAGAAACTCAAATTCTATGGGCCATTACCAAGAATATCAATAAACATGTGATGTAAGGTCTGACAGGGATAAGTGAAAGGGAGAATGACAGAGAAAGAGAGAGAGAATTCAATTTGTAATAGTCAACTCATGTAATATGTGATGAAAAGCTTGTCTGTGAACCCAGTAAACTTATCAACGATGTGTCAAATATAAAAGCCCTCAGTAAGATTAGAGACTAACATCTAAAGAATTGTACAATAAGGCAAAGGCCTTGGGATGGTACAGTCAACATGTAGAGAAGAAAAATCATTTCAAGCAATGACTGAAAGCTAGAAAAATTAGCTTTCAAGAGAAAATATATCAAGAAATTTGCATTGCTGATATTTATATTTGATTATTTCTTAGCAAGTTCCATGTAATTTCATTGTAGTTATTTCAATTCCCTGTCCAAATTATCTAGCATGAACACCCACGTGTGTCTGTTTTTTCTACTTGATTTGTTTCTTGAGATTATGTAATTTTATTTGTCCTTAAACATTACTTTTAAATCTATAGGAGGTACTGAGTACTATATTTTGTATAATAGAGACTTAGGTAGATAGTTCTTAGTATGAGAACTTACTTTTACCTGGCTTGCCTTGATAATTATGTTCATAGTTGACTATAACTGTAGATGCCTGAAACTTGTTTTTTAGAGGTTTTTGCTTTGTCTCATTATTATTTTTTCAATTTCTCTAGGTAGTCTTTCTCAAATATAATTTGAGATTTACTGTCTGGCTTAGCAAAAATTGTTACATACCTTCTCAGTTGATGAGGCATTAAGATGAGAGAGAAGGAGAGGTTTCTATGGTTTTGTGCTTTCCAAGGCTTACATGAACCAGTGCCTATGGCATGAAAATACTATCATGCCCTGTGGCACTTTATAACATATTTTATTCAAAGAAGTAAGGAATGAATGTGTCCAAAGCTTTATTCATTACAGAACACCTGTTGTGTTTTTATACAATAGTTTCTATCTGCTAAAAGGATATTCCTTTAAAAAAGAGCTGAGAAGTTCACTTATCTGTGAGTAAGAAAAAATACTTAGAATGTGGTTAGCAATTCTGCTGGTTTAGTAGAATGATGGTGGAAGTGTCTAAGATCCACAACCTCACTAGCCCGGGGAAATTGGGGTAGGCTTCCAGAACCAGCCACCACAATTTGCCCCTGCTGAGCATGCCTTGAGTTCAATTGGATAGTTCAAAGGAAATTATAGCATCCACTGTTTACATAAAAAGTAAAGCTATCAAAATCAATAACCAAACTTTTTTTGAACTGACTGGAAAGAAATCAGGCTAAAGGTAGAACAAGCAGGCAAAAGAATATAAACCTCGTTATGTGGTGGGCCAGGGATAGGAAACCAACATAGGAAGTCAATAAAGCTAAAAACTATTCCATGGAGTTATCCCACAGCCTGGCATACCTCATGAGGACAGATGGATTTATATCACTAAAGCTAGAAATCTTTAGTATTAACCTTATCCAGTGAAAAAGAAAGAGTGTTTGGAAAATGTAGTAACAACTAGAGAAGGCCAGTGAAATGAACAAAAAATGTGAGAATATACCTACAAAAGGCACATCTGATAGAATAGTAGTATTCAAAACACAAAAGGAATGTTTAAAATTCATCATTAAGATTTCAAATAAAAGACAACTGAAATGGGCTAAAACACTAAGCAGACCTCAGATGCAGGCAGACATGTGACAAAGATTTTAAAAGGTTCTCACCATCACATTTTACTGGAGATTTCAAATTAAAACAACCATGAGCTGCCACTACACACCTATTCCTATCTCAGATATTGACATCCAATGCTTGTATGATAACTGACTACATACTAACAGGAATATTCCTTTGTTGTTGTTGGGAATACATGATCATATAACAACTTTGAAAGGTGATTCAATAGTTTCTTACAGAATTGAACATACTACCTCGATGACAAGCTTGCTTTCTATGGGATATGGATGGAGAATATTTTAATATGAGCAAAGGTAACATACTAATGACTATATTGCTGAAGAAATGACATGGAATCACCTTGTACACCTAACAATATTACATCAGAATGAGTGGGCCACATGTGTCCCTCACATATGCATGGTGGCATCCTAGAGAACCTAACATCAACAGGTTTTATGTAGCTATCCATTGTTGTACTTAGATCAGGAGTACCACAAGCATATTGAGTCCAGAAAACATCCATTTCCTGCACACTCCACATGCCCAGATCTTACATTCTTTCCTCGTCTTTTTCGGCAATGTTTTCTGAGTCATGGAAGGGATAAAATGAGTGTCTCATGAAACCTTAGTGTTGCAGGTTGTTTGATCACACTAGGAACCCCAAGATTTATACTGTTTACTAGAAAAACGTGTTTCCAGTTGTGATGTGGCTCAGCCCTAGCACACACCTTTTATCCAAGAGCTTTCTGCTTATTGTAAACAGCATTAAATAAAGTCAAAAATAGGGCAAGAGGAAAGCAAGCAACCAGTTGACACAGAGTGATCATAAGAAAAAATCCATAGAGAGTAAGAGGAAGTCAGGAGGACAGATAGAGAGGTAGACAGGAAGGAGGAGGTAGACACATTCAGTTTTGGAGGTATTCGGAGACAGTGTGGGAAAGGACCTTTCCTTTGGGATGTTGGCTGTGGAGGAAGGTCAGCTAAGTACTTTCTCTGTCTCTCTAAGTTAGCAGGTTTTCTCCCCAGCATCTGGATTGAGAGTCTTCATTGCTAAAATCAAATGATTAAAGTTTTGTTTTAAAAAAAAAATCAACAGCTAACTTTTGAAATTTATTCAAATGACAAGAAAACTTACATGGACAAAATTATTATACCTGAATTTATAAAGTTTCTTGCTTCCTAATTACTAGAATTTGGAAACAAAGAAGATGTTTAGTAGGTAAATATATAATCAAGCTCCACTCACTCCATACAATAAGTTATAAAGCTAGATAAAGGCCTAGAAGAATGGTTCTCAGCCTATGGTTGCAACTCCTTTGGGGCTCTATATCAGATATCCTGCATATTAGATATTTATATTAAACTTTATAACATTAGCAAAGTTATAGTTATAAAGTAGCAAAAAGAAATAATTTTATGGTTGAGGTCATGAAAACATGAAGAATTATAGTAAATGGCCACAGCATTAGGATGTTTGAGAACAAATGGCCTAGAGTAACCTTATCACTGTAATGATAACTCATAATGCTTGATTACATCCTTCATGTCTAATTCCTGTTGCCCTAAGAATCCAAATATAGAAAGATATGACATCAGGATAGGGTTTACCATCAAAAGACTAGCAAATATCAGTAGAATTTAGAAATTAATGTCATGACTAGGGAAATAGTGTAAATTAACCAATAGACTCATTCAATTAATTTCTTTATGGTGATATATTAATTACTTCTAATAGCATGTAGCTTTAGCTCTTTTATGTAATTATTTTATTTGTGGTATGAATTGGTTCTCTGTGATTAACAACTGTTGGTTAAATGTGGTGTTTTGTTAATATCTTAGACCATTTCACTTGCTTTTCTATTGATTTGAACAGTAGGTCAGCTTTGTTTGTCTTCTTTTGCCCTGAGTTCACGTTGACATGTAATGTTAGTCTGGGATTTGTCAGGGCTGTCTAAATTTAGAGAAACTGCAAGATTACTGCTACCTTCAGAGAACATGTTAGGTAGAGCAAAAGTTCATAGTTTTCCACGTGTTATCAAGAAAATAATACCTGTATCCCTAATTTTCTTGGCTACAAAAACCAGCCAATTTCTTAGTAGTTTAGTCCATGATGTGGCTACAATAGGGTTCTTTTTCCAGAAATAGTTGTTTGAAACTACAATCTGGACTGTGTTTTGTGTTATTGTAAAGCTTTTTTCCCATCCAAAAATCAACTAAATTTAAGCATTGTGGTTGGGAGCAGTCACTTTAACTTAATCTGAAATAGCAGTTATAGACTGGTTGGAGCAAGGTATAGTGGATGTTAAATGGTACTCTAGATGAAGAAAAGAAAATGAAGAACAAAAAATAAGGGTACCAAAGAGAGGGACAGAGGAAGAAAGGGAAAGAGGGAGAGAAAGGCTGGTAGCTGTCATGTCTTGCACAGTGTTTTTCTCAGAATAAGAACAAGATTTGAGCTTCCACCACACAGATACTCTTGTTTACCTGTTACTCTTGTTACTCTTGTTGACCCTGGAGTTGTCTCAGAACATTCTAAGGGAAAGAGGAATCTCATAAAGAAGAGGCAGTGTCATGATTAAAGTACATGTCATTAAATTGAGTAAACTCTCTCATCCACTACTTTAGGTATTGGGAGATAGACATAGTAATGAGAAACATGCAGAGTTTTTTTTTCTTCACACAATTTTATTAAAGGAGTTAAAAATAAGTCTAGTACTAATGAGAAGGCTCAATGAGTTAAGGGTCTTACCGCTGAGAACAAGGACTTGAGCTCATTCCCCAGAACATCCTTGGTAGAAGGAAAGAATGGACTCAAAAACGTTATTCTCTGACCTCCATTTGTGTACCCTGAAGAGTGTTCCCACCTCACATGATAGGACTAACAAATAAATGGAAAGTGAGTCTAAGTTCATTAGCGTGGCATTTCACTTCTGAAACATTTACACTTTCTATGGAACCATGTTCAACTTACCAGCTTATAACGCAAAGCTCATGAGTACACATGTTGGTAAAGCAGGCCCTCTATCTGAACTCGGCTGGATTTATTGGCTGGCACCGGCATTGCGTAGGGTGGACTCACTCCTGAGTCTGACGTTTGCCAGATTGTCTGTTCTGCTAACATAGGAACTGGCAAGTTTCAGATCCTACTTACTGGGTACAGCAATCTCAAAAGCTGCAATAGACAAAGCCACAAAACATCAGAAACCTGAACGAGGTCACTTGTACCACAGAGAGGTCAACCTGCCAGAACAGTGTGTCATCTTTATCTCCCATGTAAATTTTAAGTTTTAAAGTAGCCGGAAATTTTAAGTAGCCTGAAATTTTAAGTAGCCTGAAAACTACTCTTTACAGTGACTTTGGCCTCTCTGTTGCAGATCCTTCAGAAAGCAGAAAACATCATTTTCTATTAATTGTTTCTGTTTCCACTCAAAAACAGATGATATTTTTAAATTAGGGGAAGATAAAAGCAGTAAATTATGTTTTCCCGAGCAATGTGTGCAAGAAAGATTAAGTGAACAGGCAAATACCCAAATGGCACACAACCATTTCCAGGAAGATTAACAAAACCCCAGCAGGTGCTATTTTTAAAACCAAGATGCTCTTCTGTGGTGACAGGCGATACAACTTTCATAACAGAATCTTCATAGGAACAAAATACAAGTGAATATCAGCTGGTGGTACTTTGTCTGCAGAAAATATGCTCCCAGAACTAGAGAGCCTGAAGACAACTGCAGGATTTGCTTTCGGTTGGGACAGTTACTGCATCCACAAAGCAGGAATGGCGCATGACATCTGCCTGCCAACTGTGCCAACACTTCAAGACATTTCATAGCTTTCACGACATTTTATTTATTATAGTTTTGCTTATGTATGATATTCTACCACAAGATATTATAAGAGCCCTCATTTGGAATTTTTTTTCAGAAGTACAATCAGTAAGGGGGTCAGAAAGGAGAGGAAGGTAAGAGACCTCAGTACCTTGACACTACTGTAACAGCTACTTCTCACAGTCCCAGAATAATAATTCCAGCTGTCACTTTCTCTTAATGTAGTCTACGGGCACTTTGTGAGAAATTCTCTGTAATTAATAGTATAGATTTTCTAAAAATGTCTGTAAATATTTGGAAAATTAGCATTCAATTTTAGTAGATTTTTACAAAGTCATAGTCACAATATGCCCTTCACTTCTGATACTTGGTTCACTATTACAAGGGCCAACCTATGTAGTCATTTATTGAGTCCTGCATAATTGCAATCTGACGGAGCTCATTGTGATAGACATTTCTACCTATTCAGTCTTATAATTATACAATTAAAATGTTCACTCCTCAGCATCCAGTCTTCTAACAAAAACACTTTGTTAGGTGAACAAGGGATAAAAGAATCATACCCCATTGAAACAATAATGCATTTAAGCAAAAACTAAAACTTCCTGGATAATAAGAATATATGTTATTCTGAATGATAATGCTTTCAATTAAATTATACTCACAAGTCCAAGGTAAAACTTATGTACCAAATATAAAAGGTCTATATCTATGCTCTAATGCAGCATATTCCAGAAAGATAATGAGAGAATTCACAAACCTCATTTGCAACCTAAAGAAATCATTTGACACTTGTTTATTTACTTTTCTATTAATCCAGAAATAAATCTTTTTCATTGACTCTGCAAAAGTCCTTTAAATATAAAAAGTTATAATGTAGACAGTTTTTACAATTACAAATTACCTTACCAATCATTCTTGCATGTGAAATTTCTGTTTTGAAGAATTCTTATCCAACCTTCTCTTTATCTTTTTGTAATATGAAAATCAGTACAATGTTACATATTATTTTTGATTAGCATTTTTGGCCATCAGGGAAGCATTATTTCTGATGTGTTTAGCTACATTTCGAGGCATTTTTAACTTCTCAAAACTGTAGAGAAGAAAGCAATGGTGATTCAGATCAGCATCTGGTTTAGGATTGTAGCCACCCAGAACAAAGAAGTAGAAAGGCCCTGCAGGCCAATAGTGCCAAGGTTATGAGACACTTCATTCGAATTTCTCATTTAAACACAACACAAGTTCTATTTAAGAAACTTGTATTATAAATGCAGAACCAAGTGAAGGTCTTTCCCATATGTGCTACTTAAAAAGGAATGGTTCCCCTACCTAAACTCTTTTATAAACGGACTGATGGAAATACTCTAAATTGCTTTAATGGACCAACGCATTTCTTTGATACCAGGTCAGAAATAATCCATTGGAGGGATTGCAACCTATATCCTTAATAATCATAGAAATGAAAGTCTTCAACAACAGTGGAAACTCAATTCACAGTAAGATTTTGCTAACAATAAGAATACCAATGCCCTCATTATATGGATCTTCCTTTAGAAGACAGGCATGCTCATGGGTCATTGAATGCACAGAGATAAACCACTCTATAGAGAATTTCAGGGAACAGTATCTGCTTTACTGCGTGTGAGCAGCCACTTCTTTAGTGGAAACCTACCGACAAAGATTAGTTAGTGCATTAGCTCAGACTGGACAGTGAGTGCTCATACCATCAAGGTCTCTTTGCAGAAGAAACACACTAAAGGAGACACGAGAGTGTAGACTCATCTGCAGGCCAGTTACTGGCGATCATGCTGCTTCTGATTTCATTGTTCTGATTTCAGGAGCATTTTGTGCCATGGTTCTTATTTCGAAATGAAGTATGCCAAGTAGGCTGGCCTCCAGGTCATGCTTGCATTTTCTCCCAGAGACTAATGGAGGACTAACTATACAATTTTAAACAGTGTCTTTGAAAGGTTACTTTCTTCACTGAATCACTTTAAACATTATTTTAGGTAATATGAGGAAGAATTTCACACGTTTTAAAATCCTGCATATC
>JADRCD010179300.1:0-22796 GCA_019843815.1 Montemys delectorum
AAAAAAAAAAAAAAAAAAGAATGAGGCAAGGGCCAGGCAAGGGCCAGGTGTACACCTTTGATCCCAGTACTCAGAAACCTAAGGCAGGAAGATTGCCATAAAGTGGAGGCCAGACTGGGCTACCTGATTCGTTCCAGACCAGCTTGGGCTACAGTGAGAACCAGTCTCCAAATAATCAAAACAGAAAGATAGAAGGAGATAGCCAGGTGCTCAGGAACACAGAAATGCACCCATACACACTTGATTGACCCTGGCTCCTGCAGGGCTACAGTTCTGTTTATAGGTTTGTTTTTTTTTTGTTTTTTTTTTTTTTTTTTTTTTGGAAACACCTAACACAACACCTGTGTGTCACACACTAAATGTTGAATGAATTAATAATCTGGGTGTGGCTGGTAGGTCACACCTGTAACGCCAACACTCTGGAGGCTGAGCTAAAAGTCCAAAGTGGATAACAGGCTCATTTCAGTTTAACCTGGGCTACATGGTGAGACCCTACATCCACAAAAGTAAGTGAATGAAAATGAAAAAACTAAACCATGAGTATTTCACTTAAGTCTTCTTTAGTGAGTTGATGAACCAACAGAAGGCGTAGGTCCTGGAGTGCGGGTCAGACACAGACCTTACTCCTCCTCGTGGTGATCTGTCATCTTGAAAGTTCTATGTCACTTGTGTTTTACAGTGAGTGAGATGTCTTAACATACGCAGTGGAAGAGTCATCAGTCTCTCACCGGGCCTTTCATCCCAGGTCTCAGGAGGCGGAGGAGGGAAGATTTCTGAGCTCGAGGCCAGCCTGATCCACAAAGTGGGTTCTAGGACAGCCGGGGCTACTCAGAGCCCAAAAACCCTGCGTCTGGGGGTTGTGGGGGACATAGAAAATCCCAGCAGTGAATGGAGCTAACATGAACAGCATATGTTGGTGACAAGGATGTGTCTGCGCATTATTTGACACAGTGTACCACTAGAGGGGATTTTGATAAGGAGGGGGCTGGCTATTCATGTGAGGGGAGAGGAGGGCTCTAGAGTGTCTCTAAATTCTGCTTTCCTATTGGTCAAACCTGAGTTTACTCTGTGGCTAGAGAGATCCCTTAGCCCATGTTAGGTGGTCCATAGTACCTGAAATTCCAGCTCCTGGGGATCCGATGCCCTCCAGCCTCTGTGGACACCTGCACTCTTGTGCACATACCCACACGCGGCACTTATAGATTCACATAATTAAAAGTTAAAAAAAAAAAATCTTTCAAAAAGAGTCAAGAAAGCCAGGCATGGAGATTAAGGCCACCCATGCCTTAATCCCAGCAACTCAGGAGGCAGAAGTAAAGTAGATCTCTGAGTTTGAGACTAGCCTAGTCTACAGAGCCAGTTCTAGGACTACACTGAGAAAGCCTGTTCAACAAATAAACAAAGAAACAAACAAAAAAGTCAAGAAAAATTCTTGGGGCTGAGGCAATGTCTCTTGTTGAGCATTAACCACTCAGCTTACGAGGAGCAGAATCTCAGTGCCTGCATAACGACGGCTGGACCTGATGCCCTTCCTCCTGTAGTTCACCCTCAGAAAACAAAGATAAGGGGTCTCCAAAGCAAGCCAGACTAGCCATATTCAGAAACTCTGGGTTTGGTTAAGAGACCCTGCCTTATTAAGCAAAGTTCGGAGGATGGTCCCTGACATTAACCTCTGACCTTCACATGCACACACTCACACTGTATTAATCACGCTATATGGGTACACCCACAGAATACCACACACACAGGAAAATAGGGGAGGGGGAAATCAGTGAAAAAATGTCAGCATTTGTATATATCTAAGATGAATAAAGTATCGTATGCAAGCAGGTAAAACAAAGACCAGAGTCTTAAAAATGGCCATCTCACAATGGTTCCATTTCTGCTACCTTTTTTTTTAATGCTCTTATAATTCGATACATTGCTTAAGGTTTTCTTTTTTCCAACAATCTTCTCTTATCCATCTAATAATAGAATCTTTTTTTTTCTTTGTAGAATTGAAAAATTCCCATTGGGTTATGAGAAGGAAGCAAGTCCCTTCCATTAAGCTGCCCAAACATACATATATTAAGAATTCCAGAAGAAAAGAAAAAGGGAAATTTAAAAAACAGAAACAAACAAACAAACAAACAAACAAAAACCTTAAGCCAAAAAGACAAATTGCTGAAAATGTCCAGATCTGATTAGGAACATGAACCTAAACAGCCAAGATATTGACCAGACACTGAGTAGGATAAACTTAACACTCAGACACAGTGCAGTAAAAGTGTCAGCCTTGTGAGACAAGGCTGGCTGGTAAGGACTGTCTATTGGCTTAAACCTATGTCTAAGAAGTCTTCTCTGAGGGATACCCCATGATAACTTATTCTAGTCCCCCACAGACACATGAAAGAATTCACCATCATGAGAAGCCATTTGTGCATAAGCAGTGTGGGAAAACAATTCCTCATTCCAATTCCCATCAAAGAATTCACGCTGGAGAGGTACCGCGTATGTGTTTTCAGTGTGAGAAAGTTAAAAGGACTGACGATGCTTTTCACCAAGATTCCCACGGTGGCTGGGGAGATGGCTCATCAAGATTTGATTCTCAGCACCTGCGTGACAGCTTGTGACCTTATGTAACTCTATCCCCCAGAGGACCTGGTACCCCCTTCCAACTTTCTCAGGCACACACATGATGCACACACAGACATCCTGGCAAAACACTCGTACACACAAAATAGTAACATCTAAAAAAGTTGCTTATTTTTTTAAGATTTATTTTTATTTATGTATATTTATATGTATCAATGTGCGTGTATACAATGGGAATGCCAGTACCAAAGAGGGCATCAGAGTCCCTGACCCTGAAGTTATAGGCAACTGCCAGCTGCCCAGTGGATGCTGGGAATGGAACTTGGGTCCTCTGAAAGGGGAACGAGCACTTTTTTTTAAAGATATATTTATTATATTTATATGAGTACACTGTAACTGTCTTCAGACACACCAGAAGAGGGCATCAGATCCTAATTTTTTTTCCAGACAGGGTTTCTCTGTGTAGCCCTGGCTGTCCTGGAACTCACTCTGTAGACCAGGCTGACCTCGAACTCAGAAATCTGCCCGTCTCTGCCTCCCAAGTGCTGGGATTAAAGGCATGCGCCACCACTGTCCAGCCAGATCCTATTATAGATGGTTGTGAGCCACCATGTGGTTGCTGGGAATTGAACTCAGGGCCTCTGGAAGAGCAGATTATGCTCTTAACCACTGAGCCATTCTTCCAGCCCCACCATCGCTTTAAAAAAAAATTGTTATGTTCACTGTATCTGTATGTATAATTGTTTTATGTGTATAAATGTATACGTATGTATACTATGTACATACTTGGTGCCTGTGGGTGTTAAAGTAAGCATTGGATCCCATGCAATTACTACCACACACACACACACACACACACATACACACACACACACACACACACACACACACACACACACACGGGCTACTTGCTCAGTGGTATGTTAGTTATGAGTTGTATCTATTATAATAAACAAACAGTAGAGGGGAAAGAATGAAAACACAAGAGAAAACAAAAAATTTAATCCACTGGGTGATGGTGGTACACGCCTTTAATCCCAGCACTCGAGAGGCAGAGGCAGGCCATTTTCTGAGTTCAAGACCAGCCTGATCTACAGAGTGAGTTCCAGGATAGCCAGGACTATTGAAATCCTATCTCAACCTCCCCCGACCCATTAAATCCAACTGTATCAATTGTGATGATAACTGAGCTCAGACAGTGCATGCTTGAAGTACCAGCTGCTGGGAAGCTGAGGCAGGAGAATCCTGAGTTCAAGGCTAGACTGAGCAAAAGGCAGCACAGCAAAATCCTGTCTCAAAAGGGAGGGGACCAGTGAGACAGCTCAACAGGTAAAGGTGCTTGCCACCAAGCTTCACTCCCCAATTTCAATCGCCAGGACCCAATGGTAGAAGGAGAGAATAAACTTCTTTAAGTTGTCATCTGACCTCCATATGAACTGACACACACACACACACACACACACACACACACACACACACACACACACACGAGAGAGAGAGAGAGAGAGAGAGAGAGAGAGAGAGAGAGAGAGAGAGAGAGAGAGAGATCATGTAATAAAATATTTAAAAGAAAGAAAAAAAGATGGTTCAAACCGGGTGGTGGTGGCGCACGCCTTTAGTCCCAGCACTTGGGAGGCAGAGGCAGGCGGATTTCTGAGTTCGAGGCCAGCCTGGTCTACAGAGTGAGTTCCAGGACAGCGAAGGCTACACAGAGAAACTCTGTCTCGAAAAACAAAAACAAAAACAAAACAACAACAACAACAAAAAGATAGTTCAGCTGCTTTCTGATGACCTGAATTCAATCTCCACCAGATCCCACGACAGAAGCAAAGCAAAGGTGGACTCCCCAAAGTGACCCTGTGACCTCCAGGAGACTGCACTCATACCCACACATAACAGCAATTTTTTAAAAAATCAAGAATGTGGACCTCTCCTATCATCACATATCTATATATGAAATTGTTAAATAAAAATTTGAAAACATAGCTTTAACAGCTCAAGAGCGGGGAGAGGGAGAAAGCAAGCCACCAGGATAACTCAGGGTAAAAACGCTTGCCGCTGATTGCTGCCAAACCTGAAAACGAGAGCGGTTAAATGATCAGTCTATATAATAAGACCTAACTGTACACCATCTTCAGGAAACATAGATTAAATACAAAGATACACAGGCCTTTCAAAGAATAGAAAGAAATACAGACTATAATAAGAGACTATACACCAGAGTACTCATAGGGAGATAGGTTATCAGACAAAATAGACTTTAAGGAAAACACCAACCAAGACAGTACAAGTGTTCTGGGCAATAGTTAAGTGGGATCACTACGAGGCTCAGCAGTTCTGTTCCTGGGAAGACCCAAGAGAACTGGAAACAAAGATGCCCAGAACACCAGTACCAGGATGTCCACAGCTGTGTAGTGCATAACCACAAAACATGGTGGGAACAACCCACCATGTGGAGCAGCTGATGAGCAGATATAGGAGAGGCGTCTATGCAGCGGAATGCTATTCGGCAATGACAAGAACTGCAGGCTGGCACATGCTCCAACATGGATGAACCTTTGCGCTGTGCTAATCGAGGAAAGGGCTGCTGCTAAGAACCACATATTCTATGAGTCATTTATATGAAGTATTCAGAAAGTTAACCAAGCTACAGACAGAAAGGAGACAGAAGGAGATCTGTAGTTGTTTAGAACTGGAAGGAAACAAAAGGGAGCTGCTCATAGATACCATTTCTCTGGGGAAGAACAAAACGGTTCTAAAATGATTGCAAGTGACATTCCAAAAACGCCGAATATACTTAAAACCCCATGAAACTAGTCAATGGTAGTGGTACATGCTGTAATCCCAGCACTCGGGAGGCAGAAGCAGGTAGATCCCTGAGTTTGAGGCCAGTCTGGTCTACAAATCCAATTCCAGGACAGCCATGGATACACAGATGAACCTTGTCTTGAAAACAAACCAAACCAACAAAACAAACAAACCAGGAAAATATATAATCTTGAAAAACATATTAGATTTATGTATTTTATCTTATGTGCATGAGTGTTTTGCTTGCATGTGTGTGTGCACCACAGACATCCCAGATGTCCCCAAGTAGGTCAGGAGAAGGCACTGAAACCCATAGAACTAGAATTATGAATGTTTGTGAGCCCTCTGTGGACATTAGAAACCAAAGCCAGATCCTCTGTAAGAACAGTAAGTGCATTTAACTGCTGAGCCATCTCTCCAGCCTGAAACTCTACATTTATTTGGTTGGTTGGTTTTGGTTTTTGAGACAGGGTTTCTCTGTGTAGCCCTAGCTGTCCTGGAACTCACTCTGTAGAACAGACTGGCCTCGAACTCAGAGCTCTGTTTGCCTCTGCTTCCTGAATGCTGCGATTAAAGGTGTGTGGCATCTCCTTAGCTGGCTGGAGCCCTGTGGAAGAGGGTGTGCTTAACATGTGCACAGCAGTGTGCTCAATCCTATGCACCCTAAGAGCTAAAACTGTAATATTTATTTACTTCTTCAGCTCCACGGTTCAAGTCACTTTCCACCCAAGCCGGGTGAGTTGAGTTAGATTTCTGGAATCCCAGCAAAACTGGAAAGAGAGAGCCAATTCCACAGAGTTATCTTCTGAACTCTACATACACGCTGTGGCACACACATGTGCGAAAACAAAACAAAAACAAACAAAAACAAAAAAACCCACATGTGTCTCATACATATATGTTTAGACATACCCCAGCCAGGGGTGGTAATGCAAGCCTTTTGTCCCAGCACTGGGGAGGCAGAGGCAGGGAGATCTATGTGTGTTTGAAGACAGGCTGGTTTACAGGTCTACAGAATGAGTTTCAGGACAGCCAGAGCTACACAGTGAGACCCTGTCTCAAAAACAAACAAAAAAATCCCAGTACAGCAATATGCACCTGTATTCTTTACCCTCCACCCTCAAGACAGGAGGTGGGGGCAGCAGAGTCACCTGGAGGGTTAAGACCAGCTACCCTGGAGTCTGGTCATAGCATGACATGAACAAGAGAGATCCTGCCTCAAGAAGGAAAAAGGAGATAAGTTGTATTTTCACCTGTGCACTATGGCACACATGAACTTGTACCTCTCCCTCCTCCTCTCTCCTCTCCTCTCCTCTCCTCTCCTCTCCTCTCCTCTCCTCTCCTCTTCTCTCTCTCTCTCTCTCTCTCTCTCTCTCTCTCTCTCTCTCTCTCTGAACATGTATGCTATTACACATACTGTCCTCCCTGTATGGTATCTATCATTGTAATGGTAGGCAGGTCCTCAAAAAACAGGTTTTGAATGCCACAGAATCACACATATAGGAAATGGGAAGTATACCTCGGAAAGTTTTCTAAACTTGGTATGGTGACACATATCTGTAATCCAGGACTGAGAAGTAGAGGCAGGAAAATCAGGAGTACAAAGTGTACAAAGTCATCCACGGCTACATGGAAAGTTGAAGTTCAATCTGGCTATATGGGACCTGATCTCAAAAAAAAAAAAAAAAAAAAAAAAAAGTGAAGCTTTCTAGATGTGGTGTATTTAAGAAATCCAGGGCTGGTGAGATGGCTCAGCGGATAAGAGCGCTGACTGCTCTTCCAAAGGTCCTGAGTTCAAGTCCCAGCAACCACATGGTGGCTCTCAACCATCTGTAATGAGATATGACGTCCTCTTCTGGTAAAAAAGGAAAAAAAAAAAGAAAGAAATCCAACAAGTAAGAGTGGTAGCTGTTGAAATTCAACTTTCTTATCCTCAAGACACACAACGCATTTGCAACAGAGAACAATTACCCAATATGCAACACTGGATCTACTGGACTCTTTGCCACAATGAAGGACTAATATAGGTGAGAGAACCCGTGGGTCACAGCAAGACAGTGGGATAATGACTTAAGATGACTTTTGGAGTGAAAGGTGGGGAGACATTAAACTTTATACCCAGAGATGAAAGCCAGTCTGCAAAACCTATCTTCTAATAGAGTATCTGTTCCCCAGAACCTATGACCTATTTTTCAGCTCCAATGGATTCTAGTGATATTACCAGTAAAGGGGCGGGAGAGAGGGCTCAGAGGTTAAGAGCACTGGCTGCTCATTCAGTGGACCTGAGTTCAATTCTCAGAATCCACATAATGGCTCACAACTGTCTGTGACTCCAGTTTCAGGGGATGCCATCTTCTGCCCTCTTTGGACACTATACACATGCACAGACATACAAGCAGGCCTAACAACCATAGACATAAAATAATAAATATTTAAAAAGAAACTAGTTACTACCAGAAATGCAAGTGGCAATTCTGATTACTAACAGTATAATTGATGACCATCTATTAGAAATCTGTTCTTTTTTTTTTTAAAGATTTATTATTTATTGATTATAAGTACACTGTAGCTGACTTCAGATGCACCGGAAGACAGATCTCATTACGGGTGGTCGTGAGCCACCATGTGGTTGCTGGGGTTTGAACTCACGACCTTCAGAAGAGCAATCAGTGCTCTTACCCGCTGAGCCATCTCACCAGCCCCTATTAGAAATCTGAAGGGTCCAATGGGTAAAGGAATTGCTATACAAACAAGGGAACCTGAGCTTGAGTGATTCCCAGACTGACATAGACCTCTGGTTTCCACATGGATGAGCCTACACACACACACAATTTTTTTTTAATTCTATATTTGAATAAAGCTTGGTTGGTATGTTGCTCCATACCTGCGATCTCAGCACTCAGGAGGTTGAGGTAAGAGGATTTCCAAATTTCAAGGCTACCACAGACTCCATAGTAAGTATAAGGTAAGCCTGGGCCTCCAAGCCTGGTTGGGTGAGAGAGCCAGGCTGCCTGTCAGTTCCTAGCTTCAAGGATCAATGACTATCCTCCCTAGCTGAAGAAATGTATAGACAGGAAATTATTACCAAAATGAATTGATGATAGGCACGTACAAGGAACACTTCAAGGCTTTGATCCCTTTATGAACCTTCAGATCAAAATGAATCCAGGGGGTAGTAACCAGCAGGCACCAGAATAGTATTGGAACCATATCATGTTAGGAGGCGCCCCGGGAGACTTTTTGTTTGTTTTCTGTTTTGAGACTGGATTTCTCTGTGTAGCCCTGACTGTCCTAGAACTTGCGCTGTAGACCTGGCTGGGCTCGAACTTAGAGAACTGCCTGCCACTGGTTCTGTAATGCTAGAATTAAAGGCGTCCACCACTCCCTGAACGAAGTGTCCCACAGGACATGAATGGCTGTGCATCAGAGGTATCTGTAACTGCCCTCCCCCCAGGAGCTGTTTTACTATAACAAAGTTGGTGCATGTACATTTTCATATTAAACCTTTTCTTAAGACAGCATCTCATGGTGTAGTTCTGGCATCCCTGAAATTCACAGCCCACCTCTGCCTCTGAGACCCAGATTAAAGGTGTTCACCACCACTCCAGGTCTTGAAGATTTTTTGCTAACTAAAACAAACAAGCAAACAAACAACAAATAATAGTATTTCTTTTCTCATCACCTGATAGAGCACTGAATCATTTTACCCAACATTACCCAATTCCTAAACCAGTTAAAGTGCATATAGTTATTAAATTTTAAGCATGCCAGCTGGGTAGTGGTGGCAAATACCTTTAACCCCAGCACTTGGGAGGCAGAGGCAGGAGGATCTCTATGAGTTTGAGGCTAGCCTGGTCTACAGAGCAAGTTCCAGGACAGCCAGGGCTACACAATGAAACTCTATCTTGAAACACCAAAGAAAGATGGAGGAGCTAGAGAAAGGACTGACAGAGCTGAAGGATTTGCAGCCCCATAGGAAGAACAACAATATGAACTAACCAGTACTCCCAGAGCTCCCAGGGACTAAACCACAAAACAAAGAGTACACATGTTGGGACTCATGGCTCCGGCTGCATGTGTAGCAGAGGATGGCCTAGTTGGTCATCAATGGGAGGAGAGGCCGTTGGTCCTGTGAAGGCTTGATGCCCCAGTGTAGGGGAATGCCAGAGCCAGGAAGCAGGAGAGGGTGGGTTGGTGAGCAGGGGAGGGGGAAGGGAATAGGGTTTTTTTTTTCGGAGGGGAAACTAGGAAAGAAAATAACATTTGAGCCGGGCGGTGGTGGCACACGCCTTTAATCCCAGCACTTAGGAGGCAGAGGCAGGAGGATCTCTGAGTTCGAAGCCAGCCTGATCTACAGAGTGAGTTCCAGGACAGCCAGGGCTAAACAGAGAAACCCTGTCTCGAAAAACCAAAAAAAAAAAAAAAAAATTGAAATGTAAATAAAGAAAATATCTAGTTAAAAAAAAAAGAAAGAAGAAAAAAAATTCAGCATGCCAAAGTTTATCCTTTGAGAGCCTTGCCTGTACACACACACACACACACACACACACATACACACACACACACACACACACACACACACACACACATTTGTTCCAGAACTTTCAGGTGGTCTGCACATTATTCCCGATGAAGAAATCCGACATAGCACATTAATCATGCCAGAGGTCACACACATCCCACTCACCTGTGCGAGAGACCAAGCTCTGTGTACACACTTAATCCCTGGGAAAATATGTCGCACTCTCTCTCTTACCTCCTGGACATCCTTGCATCAGTTATGGTTTAGGAAACACGGTGGAGGAGTGAGAGATGAGATTTTAAAAGGTAACCAGAAGTCAGGAAAACAGTCTTGAGTGCAGAAGTAGAAGCAGAGGCAGGCGTGCACCTCCTAGCTGTCAGTTTTGTGACTCAGTATGGAAACTCCTGGGCTGGAAACCCACAACAGGTAAGAAGAGTTCTTTTTGTCCTCAAATGAGCTCTTTCATTCCACCTCTTGAGTGACTTTTACATACCCGACACTGGTGTAATGTCGCCTGGAATAGGAGATGACGAAAGACACTATTCTGCCCTCAAGCAGTGTTATAAACTAATCTTGAAACATTTCTTATATGCCCAGGCCCCCCTGCAGAGTAAAACATATCAGGTACCAGATAAATGGTGAGAGTTCAGAGAGCCATAAGAAGTTCAAAGTAGCGCTCCTGGCTTGGAGGGCAGCTAGGGTGGTCAACTGACTTACACTTAAGTGGCTTGGTGGTCACCTTTGGAGATAGCTGTGACAAATACCCAAGGAAACAGATTAAAGGCTGAAAGACTTATTTTGACTTGTATTTTCAGAGATGCAGTCCACAGCTGGCTCCATTGTTTCTGGGCCTCTGGGGGCATCATAGCCCCCAGGGGGACAGTCCATCCTAGCTCCCTGGTGAAACAGAGCTGCTTTCCTGTTGATGGAAGGATGAATAGAAATGGGAAATATCCCAGGGCAATACACTTCAAAGATAAATACTTTCAGTGACTGGCTTCAATGATCAGCCTCATCTCCTTAGAGCCCACTCAGCTCTAACTCTATTAATGGATCACCCACTAATGAATTTAATGCCCTCGTGATCCAGTCGCTTCTCATCACGTGAGTCCTTCTTAGGACACATCATATCTAAGTCTTAACAGCTGAAGTTTGCAGGGGGCTTCTTGGGGTAGAGGACAAATTCTGACAAGACTGGAAAAGTCCTGGGCAAACCAGGAGCATGGGTAAAGTACTAAAGGCAGGGACGTAGGAAGAGTCAGAAAACGTTCCATGCAGGAAAGGAGATGAGGGCTGAAAGGGATCTTGTACGATGAGCTGGCCTCGATTGGCTGCCTGGAACACAAACACAAGACAATTATGTCCCCAGCTCCTTAACGCTAATGGTAGCAGTGGATTGTAGCCATAGATGAACGCACCTTCTGTCCTCCTCTGAGAAGCTTCTATTTGCAGTAGACATTAAGACAGAGACCCATAAGTTGGCCAATGTGCAAAGAATAAGAAACTGCAGAATTCTCAGTCCTAAATGGAACACAGAGTCTGCACATGTCCCACGTCCAAGGCTCAGGAATCATTTCAGAAGTGAGGGCAAAAAGAGTTTAAGAGCCAGAGTTGGTTCCCACATGTATGTCTATGCACCATGAACATGCCTGATGCCCTTTGAATAAGAAAATACTGTCTGGACACAGAAGGGCAGGGGCACATGTGACCTGAAAGTGATTATGACAGCCTGCACAGAAAACATGCAAGCCCAAGCCAGCCGTTTCTCTGTGTAGCCCTGGCTGTACTGGATCTTGCTCTATAGATCTGGCTGGACTGGACCTCGGAGATCTGACTGCCTCTGCCTCCCACATGCTGGGATTATGTTTTTCATGGGGGAAGGGGAGGAGGACACAAAGTTGGGTGGGTAGGGAACAGTGGTGGATTTGGAAAGAGTTGGGCATGAGGGGATGACTGTGATCAGAACATACTGTATGACTCTCAAGAAACCAAAACAAAGGCTTAGCGTTAAGAGCACCCTGGTTGTTCTTCCTGTGGCCCTGGGTTCAATTCCCAGTACCCAAGGCCAGCTCACAATTGCCTATAACTTCAGTCCCAGAGAATCTAACACCATTTTCTGGCCTCCAAGGGGCACCAGGCATGTTCATCGTGCATAGACATAACATATGGGCACTCACTCATACTCATAAAATAAAAATAAATAAATCTTTAAAACTATGACAAAGAAATTAATTAAAGGTATCAGGAGTTCAAGTCCAGCCCACATAACAGGAGACTCTGTCTCAAAACAAAAACAAAACAAAAAAAAAAGAGAAGAAAGCTGCAGCCTTCCAAACCCCCAGCAATTTGGGGAAGAGGGTACCCACGGAGGGCAGTGATTGCTCAGCAGAACCCCCAGGACCTGGCCCCTCTGAGTCCACAGGACACCCTGGAGGTCTTGAAACTCTCCCAACCTGGTCCATCCATGTCTGCCATATCATCGTAATCTCAGCACACTTTTGTATGGCTCAGATGCCTTTTGGAATGTAGGAATAGATACCTCTCATCCTCCAACACAAAATCTAAGTGCCGTCAGAGAGCATCCAATGCTTACAGCCAAAGTTTCCAAGCTCTGCTGTAACCCACCCACCTGCAGCCTCCGCCAGCGCCACCGCCACCTCCTCCTCCTCCTCCTCTTCCTTCTCTTCCTCTTCCTCCTCTTCCTCTTCCTGCTCCTCCTCCTCCTCTTCTTCCTCCTCCTTTTTCTCCTCCACCTCCTCCTCTTCCTCCTCCTCTTCCTCTTCTTCCTTCACCACCTCCTCCTCCTCCTCCTCTTCCTTCTTCTCCTCTTCCTCTTCCTGCTCCTCCTCCTCCTCCTCTTCCTCCTCCTCTTACTCTCCTTCCTTCTCCTCCTCTGCCTGTTCCTCCTCCTCCTCTTCTTCCTCCTCCTCCTCCTCTTCCTCCTCCTGCTCCTCCTCCTCCTCTTGCTCCTCCTTTTCTTTTTTTTACCACTCATATATTTATTTTTTAAGTGTCAAGACAGCTCACCTGAGAAGGGCACTTGCTTGCATGTGAGCCTGGCTGCCTAGGTTCAATCCTCAGAGCCCACATGGTGGAAGCAGACTCCTCATTACCTCTTCCACTGAAGTGACTTAGCATGTGCCCTGCCCCCCAATAAATAAGTAGATAAATTAATTAATAAATAAATGTAAATGTATATATTTTAAATGTCTTGATTCATAACTTTCTTTGTTCTGTTACTATAAAGACTAAATAAATTAATAAATAAATGTAAATGTATATATTTTAAATGTCTTGATTCATGACTTTCTTTGTTACTATGACTGCCTTGAAACACCTAAATTTCTGTTCCCAGCCATGGTTCAGCTCCAGATTAAACTCTTACATCCTCTGAGGTGAAAGCTGGTTTCCTTGCGTCAACCACACTATCTGTTCTGAGACTCAAATGCCGCGTGTAGCCAACTAATGACCTTGAACTCCTGATTCTCTTGCCTCCACCACACAAATCTGGGAAACTAAAGGCACACACCACTGCGCTCATCTCAGGCACGGACTGAAAAGGGGGAACATAGAGGTAGATAAGACGGTACTAGGAAGAAGTGGATGTTGGGCCATTGTAAAGTATTGAGAAAGTGGAGCTGCTTAAAGTTAGGGCAAAGGTAATAGAAGGAGGAGGAGGAGGTGTGGAGAGAGGTGAGAGGCTGCGCACTAATGACAGCAGCTCTGAAGCCTTGCCTCCAGGCAGTCTGAGGAAACCTCGAGATCCTAATTAAAAGCAAGCCTGCTCCTGATGTTTTATAGACGGGTGTGACACAAAGGATATGTCAGCAGGGTTAATTGTCTTCCCTCAGTTTGATTGTGCAATTGTGCAAGGGAGATCATTTTGCTAAATGCACAAGCCTGGTTGATTTGGCAAAATTACCTTTTAATAAGGATTAAAGAGTCCAAGGCAGGAGTTGAGCTAAAGGAAAGGCCACTGGCGGCACTAGAAGGCGAAGGCACTGGCAGTTGTCAGCTGCTGCCAGACCAGTTGGTTCTAGGGAAGAGAACAAGTAGGTTTAATTGGGATTACCCAATGATATTCAAGTAGTTAATAAAACAGACTGGACTCAAATACTAAGACTCTTGAATCTTCTTAATCAGGAACTTTCTGTAATGGTATAGAGCAGTTGCAGTAAGTAAAAATTGTGTGCCTGTGTGTGTACATGTTTGTTTCAAAAGTCATCCTGTTTGGGTTGTTGAAACTGTGTCTCTATTTGTCCCGGAGCTCCCTATGAGGCTTGGCTGACTAGCCAATAAGTCCCAGGTATCCACTTCTCTCTGCTTCCGCAGCACTGGGGCTACAAATGTCCCCCACCGTGCCAGGCTATTTTACATGGGTTCTGGAGAGATCAAACTTAGGCCCTTATACTTGCAAGGCAAGAGCTTTATAGACTGAGCTATACTCCCAGCCCCACAGCACTTAGTGGTCTCGACTTTATACAGTGGTCACAGTGTTTAATAGCAGAGACCCATGAGACCATCCCTATCCATCTTAATTCTTTTGTGTTCTTATGTTTTTGAAAATTGAAAATTTATGTTATGTGTATGAGTGTTTGCCTGATGTCTGTGCACCATGTGTGTGCAGTGCCCTGGGAGTCCAGAAGAGGGTGTCAGATCTCCCTAGGACTGGAGTTACAGAACCTGGGACTGGAATTACAAACAGGGTACAGGGATTTGAACAGGTCCTATGAAGAGTAGCCAGTGCTCTTAACTGATGAGCCATCTCTCCAGCCCCCATCTTTGTTTGGTTGGTTTTCTGTTTGTTTGTTTGTTTTGGAAACAGAATTTCTCTGTGTAGTCCTGGCTGTCTTGGAACTTGCCATGTAGACCAGGCTGTCCTCAAAGTCACAGAGATCCTCCTGCCTTTGCCTCCTGAGTGCTGGGGTTAAAGACATGAGCCCCCACCCCACCCCCATTTTTTAAAAGTGTGTGTGTGTGTGTGTGTGTGTGTGTGTGTGTGTGTGTGTGTTCTCCCTCCCTCCCTCCTTCCTTCCCCCTTCCCCCCTCTTCTCTGACTTCATCTATGCTAAGCATGCACTTTACCCTTGAGAAACAACACTTCCTAATTCAACAATTTACCTTTATTTTATGTGTGTGAGTATTTTGCCTGCATGTATGTCTGTGTACTATGTGCATACCTAGTACCAGAGGAGGTCAGAGAGGGCATCAGATCCCCTGAAATTGTAGTTTCTAACAGTTATGAGCTGCCATGTGGTTGCTGGGAATTGAACCAGGGTCCTCTGGAAGAACAGCCATTGATCTTAACCACTGAGCTGTCATCTCTTCAGCTCCACATTCAGTGTGATTGCCTTTTTTTCCCAAAAACTTTTAAACATAGCATCTGGCTTTGTAGCCCAAGTTGACCTGGAACTCATGGTCCTTCTGCTTCTGTCTTCTGTCCCACAACACTGGGCTTCGTAGATTAAATTCTTAAAGAGTTTTTAAAAAAATTGCTCATTCTCTCTCTTTCTCTCCACCTCCTACCCTGAGATGTGGTGGCAACACACACCTATCATCGCTTCTCGGGAGACTGAGGCAAGAAAACCTCAGCAAGTTCAAAGCCAGCTTGGCCTATGTGAGGAATTAACTCCAGGCCACTCCAAGCTACAAAGTAAGACACCATCTTTCAAAGAGAAATCTCAAGATTCATACTCTGACTCTTCCACTTGCTCCTCCTCCGCCCCCTCCCGTGTGTGTGTGTGTGTGTGTGTGTGTGTGTGTTCTCCCTCCCTCCCTCCTTCCTTCCCCCTTCCCCCCTCTTCTCTGACTTCATCTATGCTAAGCATGCACTTTACCCTTGAGAAACAACACTTCCTAATTCAACAATTAGAATCTCATAACTAAAGTCTCATAACTTCCTTATAGCTGAAGTTAGGAAAGAAAACTGTTCATAAAAACATCCTTTGGTGTCGATATTAGATTCAAAATCATCTGGATGAATCACAGGTGTTCCCAGAATCAAAGAGATGACTTAATGCAACCCATACCTTGTTGGGTAACCAGAACATACCTTATGCCTCATGTACTCAACACAGGGCACTAATGACAGAAGGGAAGAAAAAGTAAAATCTATTTCAGCAACTCTGAGGGAAGAGGCCCGAGCCACAGCCAGTCAGACTCTGACTTCCAGGTGGACAAATCCCCAGGCCCTGTGCATCGATTCAGTTACCAGATTAATGAAAAATCAATTTTCCCCTGTGTGTATATGTGTGTCTGTGTGTGTGTGTGTGTGTGTGTGTGTGTGTGTGTGTGTTTTACTTGCAAATAAGTCTGTGCATCATATACTATAGTGCCCTCAGAGGCCAGAAAATGGCTTCAGATCACTTGGGGACTGGAGATAGAGACAAGTGTAAGCCCCAGTGGTGGGAATCGAACCTGGGTCCTCTGGAGAAATCATCAGTTCCAGTTCCCAGGTGACTTACTAATCATGGATGTTGTCTTAGTTAGGTTTTTCTGTTACTGTGAAGAGATTCCATGATCAAGGCAACTCTTTTATTTACTTACTTCATGTATGTGAGTACACTGTCGCTGTCTTCAGACACACCAGAAGATGACATCGGATCCCCATTACAGATGGTCGTGAGCCACCCTGTGGTAGCTGGGAACTGAACTCAGGACCTCTGGAAGAGCAGTCAGTACTCTTAACCGCTGAGCCACCTCTCCAGCCCCATCAAGGTAATTCTTAAAACATGAATGAAAACAGGCAATTGAGGCTGGCTTACAATTTCAGAGGTTCAGTCCCTTATCATCGTGGTTGGGAGCATGGAAGCATCCAGGCAGACATGGTGCTGGAGGAGGAGCTGAGAGTTTTACATCTGGACCTACAGGCAGCAGGAGGGGACTGTGTGCCACACTGGGTATAGCTTGAGCATAGGAGACCCTAAAGCCCATCTCTACAGTGACTTCCTCCAACAAGGCCATACCTCCTAATAGTGCCACTCCCTATGGCCCAAGCATTCAAGCACATGAGTCTGTGGGGGCCATTCCTATTCAGAACACCATAGATGTAATGACAGTTTCTTTTTTTTCTTTTTTTCTTTTCTTTCTTTTGTTTGTTTGTTTGTTTTTGAGACTGGGTTTCTCTGTGTAGCCTCTGGCTGTCCTGGAACTCACTCTGTAGACCAGGTTGGCCTCAACTCAGAAATCCACCTGCCTCTGCCTCCCAAGTGCTAGGATCAAAGGCGTGTGCCACCACTGCCTAGCTGTAATGACAGTTTCTATTTTTAATTACATTTATTTTATTCTCTGTGTGTGTGTGCTGTGATACATGTGGAGGTTGGAAATCAGTTCCTCCTCTCACCTATGTACCCAGAGGCACACACACACACACACACACACACACACACACACACACACAGAGCCAGCTCAGTAGCCTTAAAGGGCTGTTCTCCTTCTTTTCTGGAACTTGACTTCAGCTGACTCAAGAAGCCTTCCTGCTGAATCTGCTGCACAGCATCTAATAATTTCTTCAGGAGCATAGAAATACAGAAAATAATAACAAGCATCAGCAGGTGCGAGAGCATTCTGAAGTGAAACTATAAATATTAGTCATCCTGAAACAGATGCAACGATTGTTTCCTGAGAAACCAAGGATAGGATGAGCCAATGTGTTCTACTAAAAGTACAAAAGAACAGATGCAAGGAAAACCCACTTGCAATTAAATTCACACTGTTTTTTCCTCATAAAGAGTAAAATTTGCTCTGTTTCTCTCTTCTATAAATGCTCCCTTTAATTAACCTTAACATAGCGGTTATATGTTGAGAGTTTTTGAATACCCAGGGTTCTTGCACTCCAGACACAAAACTCAAATAGGAAAGAAAAACCGCAAAAACCTTCCTGCCTCAAGGTTTCATGCTCTGATTTCCCTCCGTGACAGAGTAAAACAAAATAAACTCTTTCCTCTCCACACTGTCTTTGGTCATGGTGGTCACCACAGCAACAGTAGCCAAACTAAAACAATGGGGACAGTTACTCTGTGTGGACTTCTGAGTGAATGTCCAGCAACTTTTCTTTCCACACATAGTGAGTGAAAATGTTTCAGTGTGCTGTGTGCATGTACACATACACACACATGCACACACGCACACAGAACTATTCCTTTGTAAAGGACAAGGCAGATGTCTATCTTGATTTTGAAGCAAGAGCTGCCACTGCAACCTGGTACTCACATATTATAAGGCTAGCTGGCCAGCGAGCCCGGGGATCGCCGTCTCGCCCTCCACAGCTCTCCGTGTACAAGTTTGTGCCACCGCATCTGACTTTGTACATGGTTTCTTGGGCCAAACTTGGGTCCTCATTCCAGCACAGCAAGCGCTTGATAGACTGAGCTATCTCTTCAACCATTTGGAATATACTTATTGCTAATTAATGATGTATTACATTTATTAAAAGGACCTGAATTTAATTCCCAGCACCCATGTCTGACAGCTTACAACCAACTGTGACTCCAACTCCAGGGCATCTGATGGCATCTGATCTCCTTGGGCACCAGGCACGTACCTGGTGCATATACATACATGCTATCAAACACTCACGTACATAAAATACATCTAAAAATGAGTACATTAAAACAAATTCTAATTTCTAGAGATTGCCATCCACAGAGAAAATCCTTATGTAGGGGCTGGGGAGACACAGTGGGTAACCTGCTTATTGTGGTAAGCAGTAGGATATGAGCTCAGCAAACCAACAGAAGGCAGCAGAAGGGATGCTCTGTGAGTCCTGAGCCTAGGCCTTCCGGCTCTCGGCAGCCTCTTCGGTCAATCTTTCTAAACAAAGCCACACTGTAAAGAAGTTAAAATGACTGCCAGACGGTGAGCAGCTACTTGGCTTGAACAGTCCCCACAGAGTAACTGTCCCCATTGTTTTAGTTTGGCTACTGTTGCTGTGATGACCAAAGACAGTGTGGTCATGGAGGGAAATCCGAGCAGGAAACCTTGAGGCAGAAACTTTGTAGCAGAGATGGGAGTATGTATGGGGGCGGGAGGCGGGCTGCTGCTTACTTACTGGCTTGCTTCTCCTGGCCTGCTCAGTTTGCTTTCTTATATACTTAAGGAGTCCTGCCCAGACAGTGGGCTGGCCTCTTTTACATCCATCACCATTCAAGAAGATGTCTTTTTTTTGTTTTTTTTTGTTTTTTTTTTTTGTTTTTTTTCGAGACAGGGTTTCTCTGTGTAGCCCTGGCTATCTGGAACTCACTCGAACTCAGAAATCCACCTGCCTCTGCCTCCCAAGTGCTGGGATTAAAGGCATGCGCCACCGCCCGGCTATATAGAGCTTCTATTGTGTATCTTTATGTGTATGAGAGTATTCATATTTGTGCATGTGTATGGATGGTGTGTGTGTGTGTGTGTGTGTGTGTGTGTCTGTGTGTGTGTCTGTGTGTGTATAAGCCAGATTAGGCTCAAGTGTCATTCCTTAGGAACTTTCCATCTCATTTTTGCAACAGGGTCTTTCTTTGGCTTGGAGCTTGTCCGGAGAAGCGCTCCCTGTCCAGCCCTGCTGCCGCGGTCCCACTGGTCACCGCGGTCCCACTGGTCACCGCGGTCCCACTGGTCACCGCGAAAGCACTCTCTGTCCAGCCCTGCCGCCGCGGTCCCACTGGTCACCACGGTCCCACTGGTCACCGCGTGCTGCCGCAGGGGACCACCATGCTGGGCACTGGGTACCCGGTGGACAGGGGACAAAAGCGGGGAGGGTAGAATGAACTATACCTGGCCAGAGTTTCTGTGCTCTGGGCAGCGCAGATATAGGTGTCTGCCTGCACACTCCGCTCCACCAGAGGGTAGCATCTGGATTCCAGTCTGAGGGAGGGAGGGCGTGGGGGGTGGCAGAGATAATGAGACAGCTGCAAGAGGTCCCTTGGCCTCCCGAAAGCCAGGGACATAGATCCCAACCTCTGGACGACACAAGCGACTCGAGGTAGAGAAGAGGGTCGGGAAAGAAGCGGCTAGCACAGGGCAGGAGAGTTCTCAGTCTGGCCTCACAGCTGCAAACACTGAGACTGAGTCATCACTGCATATCTAATTAAAAGGAGGCAATGCATAGTCGTAAGATATTTTATTATAGAAGAAGAGAAAAGAGGCCGGCCATGACCATGTAGAGAGAGAGAAAGGAGAAGAAGGAGAGGAGGGGAGAAGAGAAGGAGAAAGGGGGGAAGGGAGAAAAGGAAGAGAAGAAGAGAAGAAGAGGGCAAGAGAGGAAGAAAGCCAGAAGACAGAGGGGACAAGAGGGCAAGAGAGCAAGAAAGAGGGGAGGGGGCAAACCGCCCCTTATATTGTGGGGCTAGGCTACCTGTCTGTGAGACGGTGCATACTTGGCTGGGGTCAGATGACTGGGGGTAGGGTCCAGCTAGACTGCTGGGAGCTTGGGGCATTGTCTACGTGATAGAACATACCTGTCCTGCGGGGGTGGGGGGGGGGGGGGGGTGGCTGTGGGGTATTGTGACTGAAACAGGAGCCAGGGACCCAGGAGGCGTGGCCACACACCTTCAGTCCCATGCAGGCAGAAGTTATCGCCCACCGGGTAACTGGAGTTCCAGACGTGTACTCAACCAGGATCAGGTTGCCTGAACAGACCACTGCCCCACATAGGAGCTAGCCAAGCAGGTTAGGCAGGCCAGTGAATTCCAGGTAGCTGGCCCAGGAGCCTCCGCAAGCATTTGCATACATCTCTTAAGAGACTGAATCTCAAACTACTTCAAAAGGAAAGGGATGGACAGACACTCAAGGTTGTTGTAGTGGTTGAATATGCTTGGCCCAAGGAGTGGCACTACTAGAAGGTGCGCCCTTGTTGGAGTAAGTATGGCTTTGGTGGAGGAAGTATGTCACTGTGGAGGTGGGTTTTGAGATCCTCCCAGCTGCCTGGAAGAGGACCAAAAGACAGTCCTCTCCTAGTTGCTTTTGGATGAATATGTAGAACTCTCAGCTTCTCTACACTATGGCTGCCTGGAGACTGACATGCTTCCTGTCTTGAAGATATTGGACTGAACCTCTGAACTCTGTAAGCCAATCCCAATTAAATGTTATAAGAGTTGCCTTGGTCATGGTATCTGTTCACAGCAATGAAACCCTAAGACAGAAGATGGTATCAGGGACTGAGGTATTGCTGTGATAGCTCTGACCATGTTTGTGTTTGGAGGAATGTGGATTCTGGGACTTTGGAAATGCTTTAAGTGGGGCTTAATGGTGCATCCTAATAGGAATATGGAAGACAGTGGTCCCAAGGGTAATTTGAACTGTGAGACCCAGGATCTAGATGCTTCAAGGGAGAAATTTAGTATGTGGCCTAGAAACTCTTCTTGTGGTATTTTGGTGAAGAATGGTGGCTGCTTTTTGACCTTGTCTGAAGAGTCTGCCTATGGCTAAGGTGAAGAGATTCATCAGATTAATTTAGTTGACAAAAGAAGTCTAAAATCAGCCAAGTTTATACTACTCTGTGCTGTGGTTTACTCACATAAAGACTGTTTGGATCAAGTGTAGCAAACTTAGGAAGGTAAAATACAAAATGTACGGTTCAACGAGTAAAGGGGCACCAGGAAGTGGAATGAGGCTAAATCCTGTGTTCACGGATATTAAATGGAATTAAGGGAGTGGTGACCTCAGAGTAAAGACCCACCCAGCTAAATTCATGCATTTGCAGTTGTAATAGGGAGAATTTTATCATGTTAGACATTATAGTGAGCTGGATATTGTTTTCATTTAGACATAAGGAGACACGATTATGTGCCAAGTTGATAAAGGATTGTGATGGCTATTATCAGTCGTCAACTTGACTAAGATCTATAATAAAATGCTTAGGTTGAGGCATGGTAATACACATCTTTAATTCCAGGAGACAGAGGCTTACAGATCTCTGAGTTCAAGGTCAGTTTACAGAGCAACTTCCAGGACAGTCAAGCATGGTAGTGAGGGATGTAATAGAACAAGGGGGTTGTGTTCCAGCCCCAGCAAGCAGCAGAACTCAGCAGCCTCAGGCTCTGGCTTTAGAGTCAAGAGTAGAAGGAGTTACTGGGAAATTTGATGCTGATTAGCTGGAGCTAAAAAATTAAAAAGAGACCAGCATCACTGAGGTAAAATCTTCTGGGAAGTGTTTTCTGAGAGCAGAAAGAAGCTGTGTTCCAGAGATAGAAGATAGAACTGGTAATATATAAGAGTCACCCAGGTGGTACTGGTTTTAAGGCATGAAGGGGTCATGGAGAACAACTGAGGCTTGGCACTGTGAGAGGGCAGGCCACTCGTGAAGGTGCAGCCTCAATTGCAGTTGATGGTCCAGAACTGAAGGGGTCATGCAAAGATGTTGAACCTTGGCACCATGAAGAAAGCCTATGAGAAGCTATTGGTGAAGCCTAGTTGCAATGGAAGACCCCAGCGTATTGGAGATGTCAGTACCATAGGATGACCATTAAGAACAGCAGTGGCAGTGGAGTGGAATCAACTAGAAACTATGTGCTACAGAAGGCAGAGCTGGAAAAGTGATCCAAGCTCTTTGGAGGAGCCCAGAAGATCATGTGTGGATCCCAGATATTGGAACAAGCAGCTATAAAGTTCACTGGGAGGCAGAGGCAGGTGGATTTCAGAGTTTGGGGCCAGCTTGGTCTACAGAGTGAGTTCTCTACAGATAAATCCTGTCTTCAAAAACAAAACAAAAAACAACAACAACAACAAAAAAGAGTTGCTGTAGTCATGGTATCTTTTTACAACAATGAAACCCTAAGACAGTTGTCCTCTAACCTCCACAGGCAGGCATGGCCATCCACATCAACAAACCAGCACACAGATAAATATACTCATTTACTCATCCATCACATACAGAGAGAGAGAGAGAGAGAGAGAGAGAGAGAGAGAGAGA
>JADRCD010179309.1:0-19162 GCA_019843815.1 Montemys delectorum
AAAAAAGAAGTCAGAAACTGTACAAAGCAGCGTCAAAGCTCGGCCTGCTGGGGTGGCCTATAATCCCAGACACTCGAGAGTGGGAAAGTCAAGGCCTGTGTGGATTACAGAATGAGTTGAAGTCCAGCATGGGCAGTTTACTGAGATGCTACAAAACTTGGGCTGGAAAGTACTTCGTGATGTAGCATGTGGGCACTCTCCAGTTCGGGCCCTAGAAGTGAGAGGAAGGAAAAGGCAGAGACAAATGCCTTTCTTTGGAACAACTGGCAACAAGTAGTACCCCATACTGAATGAGACCCATCCCACCAGGAGGCCAGCAACCTTAGAAGGAAGCCACCGAGTTGCCAAAACATGGGACATTCCTTTGTGTTTGTTAACAGCCTATGCACAATCCCAGAAGTTGTGGCTGCCTCTGATTGTGAAAATAAATTCTTGAACTATGAGCTGAGATGCTGAAAGGAAATGAATCATTTAGGGACAGTCTTTAATTAGAGGGTACAGCCTGTCCTACCCAGAAACAACTGGGCACATGTGCACACCATAGACATATATACCTGAAATGACAAAAGAGCTTAAAGTAAAATATAAGAGAAATGGACACCACAAAAAAGAAAACCCAAGCTACCAAGCAAGCTTTGTAGCCACCAAGTAAGGGCCTCATCAGTTTTTATGATGTGGCTACTGATCAAAGAAGAGGAAATAGCAGCTGCTGCAAGCCTTTCTTTGGAGGAGGCAGCAGGCACTGCAAGCCCTTCCTAGTCCTGAGATCCGCTTCCACGGCGGCGCCATTGCCCCATGCCATGAATTTACTTGTTTCAGTTCTTTTCCACAGAACACAAGGTTTGTGAGTTGGAATTTAACTCAGTGGTAAAGTATTTTCCTGGCAAGTGCAAAGCCCTGGTTTGGTTCCCATTACCACCATCACCAATAAACCACCTCTACCATGAAAGCAAAGCCAAACAAACTCCCAAGCCCAGCAAGAACAAACAACAGGACAAGGGGCTTAGTAGGAAGTTCAGTTAAAAGACTCTTGTACAAACAGATGAGAAATGTATGCATGACAAAAATGGTTTGATGGGCTTCTAGTCAAAACATTTTTTTGTTCGTGAAAGTTTAAGCCTCTGTCCTTCTCCAGAGAATAGCTGGGTCATGGGAGGGGACTCTGCTTTTAACTTTTGGGGTGTTGTAAGTGGGACCCCTGGTGAGGAAGAGTGAGCACAGAAGCTCTGAGACTCCAGTGGGGACAGGGATGGAGCTGTGAAACTACTCACACCACAGAGGAAATGTAAAGCTGTCTGTCCTGGCTGCATGGAAGACCCTCCTAGACAGTTTGTAACACCAGCTGCTCTCTCTCTACTGGGGTCCCTTCACATTTACACTGTCAACAAAGACCCTTCTTTCTGAGAGGAAGAGCCACCCGAAGGCACACTTTCTGTCCTGGTAGCAAGGCACAAGGGCCTTAGGTCTCAGATTTATGGCCAAATTGTGGGACCCTCACCTGTGACCTAGAGGTACTGTTTGATGGAGACAATTGCTCTCTACAGCTTGAAATGTAGCAACCTAAGCGTGGTGAGCCCAGCTAAGAACTTCTGCTGGGCCAGCTGTGCATTTCCTTCTGCTCTAGCTGTAGTAGAGAGTCCTGCTAAGGCAGGTTAGCAAGATTCTTCATGTCCATTCATGGTGTCACTTCCCCCAAATGATGTCTGTCCACCTGGCCTGGCTTCAGCAGGGATCCTGTTTGGTTAATTTAGCCCGAATTCTTCTTTCTCCTGAGGTTTCCACTTAGTAACATCTTTTGCTCCTTGTTTATGAGTCTCAACTGCCCTTTCTGGTTTGGAGTTGAGCCCAGTCTCTCCCCTGCTTCAATATCCACCTCTGGAGTGGTTATATACTGATCGTTATGTTTCTGGGGAAGCCTTCCCAATTCAACCTGTCTTTTTTCTTTGGCATTTGCTTTGGGAGAATCGCCATGTATGAGAACTTTCGGTTGTAGAAAGCTCAAAGCTTTAGTAATTCATAAACTTGCTGACTTTCACTGTGTGGGAGGCTTCCTCTTCCATGGACAAATACACTTCAGCTTCTCAGTTCCCTCTTCTTGTCTTGGTGAGGAGCTGGAGGAGTGTGGACCTCTTGTGCTTTGGAATGGACTAGCCGCTAGATACATGTGGGATAGGAACTGGGTCCTCTCTCCTTCCTCCTCCGCGTGCTCTTCTCCCTCTTCCTCTTGTCTTTCTTCTTCTTGGGAACTCCTTCAGGACAGCTCCAGGGAAGCTGAAGCTTTTTCTCTGATGTTCTTGGGTCGGAGACATCGCCTTCCCCTCCTTCCTCTTAGAAATATTTTGAAAGCAACTAGCTCATTGTCTGGAAATATACACAAGACCACGCTGCTTCCCGATCCCCACTATACTTGGTTCTTCCTTTTTAATGAAGCCGAGACTAATTTCTTATATGTCTGTAGTATGTGCTTTATGCAGCACAATAGCTGGGCAGCCTACCCTCCATGCTGTTAGAATCTGTTTTCCTATCCATAACCCAAGTTATTACTTAATATGTTTCATCTGGGCTGCTCTTAGCTCCAACTGGCCAGCCCACATGGCCACGTTTTTTATGGCTCGGCTAACCCATGGCAGCCCTCCTTTGTCCTCTCCTGCACATTCTCCTTCTTCTGGCAGCCTCCCTCTCTCCTCTCCTTGTGGTCTCAAGCCAGGGGAAACCTAAACCCCATCTATCTCTCTTCTCTCAGCTACTGGCTGCCTGCATCTTTATTTACCCATCAGGATTAACTTCGGGGCAGGGTCCCAGGGGCTACTTGCCGACTCTAGGTTTTTGGGAGCACACAGTTAGCATTACAACAGACAGTAAAAGACAAAACCTCAACTTAAGTCCATCGAGTCTGTCTGTTGGAGGTAGGATGTCTTTGCATTTTTCTTTAGCAGTCTCATGTCAGCTTCTGTTTTTTTTCCTTGCTTTGCTCACTTTAACCATTTATCTTGAATAGATATAGCCCTGATGCATCTAAGGCAAATGTATTTTGTTTAACAAATATATCATAGCATAACAAGTATACCATAGCATAGATCCTGTTTCCAATCATAGGAGGTTTTGGTTTTCACCCTAGCAGCAATTGGGCAGTGAACTTCTGAGTGTGTGTATTGGTTAGTTTAGAGAACACGGAAGGATGGTGAGCTTCGGTTTGCAGAGACAGCTGGAGAAACTGGTCTTGATGTTTGAAGTCAGAAGGCCAGGAGAGATCACATCCTTGGGGGTCTGTTACTATTGGGAAACTCTAAGGCAAGACAGATGATTTGAGATGACCCAAAAGAAATTGCAAGGATTAATGGTTTGGAATGCCACAAATTCCACAAGTCCTAGAAATGCCTTGGTGAACCTCCCTAATGTTTGTATTTGTGCATGAGAAACTCATCTTTATTTTCCCAGCATCATTTCGTGTAGGCTGCCCATAGAATCTCATTGTACAGACAATGGTAACTTGGTCTTTGTGGGGATATCCAGGATACCAAAAATCCTTAGATATTTGAGTTCCTTATGTAAAATGATCTTTTGCATATAAGCTAGATTTGTCCTACTGGAGCCCCTAAATCTAGATTACTTATAATATCCAATAAATTGCAAATGCTATGTAAATTAAATGTCATATTGTGTTATTTAAAGGATAATGAAAAGATGAAGATTTATAGATAATTTTTTTCTGAAAAAATTAAGCAGAGTTGGAGTGTATTAACAAAAGATTAATTTTTGACATTTATTTATTTATCTACCTCTCTATCCACTTATTTTTTACTTATGGCTGTGTGGGCATGTGTGTGTAGGAGATAAGAGATAACTTGAGGGAGTTGATTCCTTCTTTCTATTATGTGAGTTCTGGGCATCAAACTTCAGTCATTAAATTTGACTGCAAGTACCTTTACCCAGTGAGTTGTCTCAATAGCCAAAGAATAGGTATTAAGAGAGATCTAAGCACAGGATTAATAGAAAAAAATAGCACATGGAGAAAGATTCCACACCCAAGAGTGTGGGTGAGCTTCTCACTGGAGGGCCTGCATTTGATCTTGAATTCATAAGTATGGTACCCACAGGTGCGAATCCACTGATACACAGGCTTGACTGCACCTTGACTCTGTGTGTGAGAGAATGCAGTCAAGTGCCCCCATCTTCTCATGACCTTTGGTAGGAAGAAGTGGGTGACTGCTGTATTGACACCTGCTGAGTTTCCTCATAGCTGAAGTGTGAAGTCAGCCGTAGAGACACATTGGACTGTAGGAACTCATTCTGACATCACAGCACACCTGCCTATTGTTGCTCATCTTTAGTAATTGTTCCTCTTGTACTCAGAGAAGGGTCAGCTCTGCAACGGTGGAGGGATTGGCTGGGAAGAAGGTTTTCTCAAAAGAGGAAGAGAGTGATGTAATCTTCATTTGTGCTTCTGGAGAGCTGGATTGCACCACTGGCAAAAATAAAGTAGGAGGCCTCGTGGTCATTCTTAATTGCAGGGATGGGAGAGGTGCCCTCGGGGAGTGCTACCGTCTGTGGTAAAGATCAGCAATAGTTCTGGCACTTGGGGTCCCAGGATATTGGAGATGTTACATGCTTCAAATACGTCTGGATATACTCTGAGAGTCACATTCACTATTTCATCATAATTTCATGTATAGAAAATAAGAGGTACTTTTGTTATTGTTTTAGTTCGTACTACCAGGTCTGGAACTCAGGGAAAATTCTTGGGCTGATGACATAGGGAACTGCAAACTACAGGGTGAAGGAAGAAAGCATCCACCTCTTGGGTGGCAGTCAGAGTGTGGCTCTTGATGGAGCAGATACTGATGGGATACACGCGAGAAGGCTCAGCTAGAGAAAGCAGACATGCTTGGCACCAATTGGGCTAGCACATGATGAAAATCCTTCCCAAAACCTCTTCCATGTGTGCGTATGCATTGACTGTGTGTGTGGTGTGTGTGTATGTGTGTGGTGTGTGTGTGTAAGATGTATGGTGTATGTGTGGTGTGTGTTGTATATAGTGTGTGTGTGTTGGATATATGGTGTGTATGTGGTGTATCTGTGGTGTGTGTGGCATGAGTGGTATGTATGTAGTATATGTGTATATGTGAGTGTGTGTCTGTGGTGTGTGTGAGTATGCGAGTATGTGAGTATGTGGTGTGTGTGTATTTGTGGTGTGATGTATATACGTGTGTGTCTCTCTTGTGTGTGTGTGGGTGTGTTTGTGTGTGTGCATACGTGCACAGGTGCTGTCCGACACTGAGACTGTAGTCACTTAGCCCTGTGGGCTTCAGAAGCACCTGGCTGAGTATGGCCCAGTACAGACTCGTATATCCTGGTGTATTCTGTACCTTCAGGGTCCAGTGCTGGAAAAGACATCCTTCAACCTAAGGGAGCCCGAGGGAGGCGATGTGAGATACTCACAAGCATTGTTTCTATGTAGGCTGCCTTTATTCTGAGACTGTAGCTGCCACTCTGTGGCTGTGTCAAATCAAGCAAGTGACTTAATCTCTCTGGGTCTCCCTCTCCCACTTTGAGGAGGTGAGCGTTGTATAAGGTGGTACTTCGAAAGCACTTTCCACAGAGCCTGGCCGTGACTGCTCAGTTACGTTACTGGGACCTTGCTCTGGTCTCTCCTCAGCTTCCCAGTCCTTGTGGTCAGCTTTGAAAGCATTCAGCAAGACACAGCATAGTGTAGAAGATAGAGTTTATTACAGAGCTTATTGTAAGAGCATACCGTGGCCGAAGGGACCATTTCAGAAAAAGATACTCTCAGGAAGTAACACAGGACGACAGACCAATTGTCCCAATGTACACTTCAGGCAGGCTTTATACTGTTTCCTAGTCTCTGAGTAAGCCTGGCTTTCTATTTAGGCAATTGGCAGGCCCACTTGGATTAACTTTTGGGAAGGGGTGGTCTTCCGTAGACTAGCTCACTCTTTACCCTGCCCTCCTGGCATACCAGTGCATCTCCAGTCTTGATAAAGGAGAGGAGCTTTTTGTTGTTTTTAGACGTAGAGATGGCTGGAAAGACTCATCTTTGCCTAGACAACATTAGAAGGGCAGACTCCCAGGAAGCAGAGTAGAAAGGAGAAGGGCTTGTAAGAAAGAAGAAAACCGTAAACAGCAGGCCAAGGGTCAAGAGACAGCCCGATGCTTCCCGAGATACCAGTCCTGGAGGGAGGCTAGTTTGCTCAACCAAGCTCCTAACATGTGTCGGTCCAAGATTGTGGTTTACAACAAGAAAATTCTCGTCTAATGAGAAAGCCATCAAGTAGTAGGATAGCTCGGCTAACCCTATTGTCTAGCTGCTTTCTGCTATTTAGCTGCTCTAGTTCTTCTAGGCTATGAGGTGTGACTTATTCCACCAGCACAGACAGGAGCAGGGTTAAGTAGGTGCGGGGAACACGCAACGATGGTTTTCTTCCTGCCCAATATCACTTCTTCCTCTGACATCTCTTCTGTTGGAGACCACCTCTTCCTGACTTCCATAGCCTTGGTTTCACCTTTTAAGACTCAGTGTAAAGGTTCAAAAATTGCTGAAGGTAGATCCCAGACGCAGATAGTATGCAAAGACAAAGAACATTTATTCTGCAGAAACAACCAGCATGCAGGGGTCATTCTCTAAAATGACTCCAGACAAAGGCACTCAGGCCTTCCTGTAGGGAAGTGGGGGACCTCTCTAGAAAGATTAGGTAATCTAAAGTTTCATTGGTGGGCCCCAAGGGGTCAGAGGTGGTCAGTGGTCTGAATTATTACGTCATGAACGTTTAACCACAGGGTAAAATAGGGCTGCCCAGGGCAGATGGCCCATTCTGAGTTAAGCTATTGCCCCATTTTTGTTATCACCAGGCTATTCTTATTGACCTTGATTCTGGATTTTCTGGTCCGTCCCTGGAGCTGGTGCCTTATGACCTTCTTTTTGAAATCAAGCCTGATCCTTAAATGGAGATAAATGGGTTTTATGTCATCCTTCCATCGGGCCTACCTGGACAAATCCCCTGGTAAATTTCTGATTCCCAGTTTCAGGGAGCAGCATGGGATACAGTTGACCAATTATCTTCAAAATGGTGTGTCCTAGGAGGGGCAGCTGCGGTGGTTAAAACCATCAAGAGGCAATAGCCAATGCTGCGCTCACTGTGAGCATAGTAAGGGTGTGAGAGGCAGTATTGTTTTTCTGTAGGGAGCCTAGGAGTCAGCACAGAACACAGCCAGACACCAGGTTCTCCCCACACAGAGAAGATTATTACCCTAGAGGGACAAATGAAGAGGGGATGAGGAGGGTTGGGGGATCTGAGGGTTTGCCTCTAGGTCAGACAAAGACTGCAGCAGGTGTCTCTGCAGAAGCAGTTTTTAAGAAGAAAAAGGGGGACATCTGGTAAGCCCTGATCGGACAGGTTAGTCAGTACAACCAATAATGAATTTGGATTGCTGGACATTGGTGTTTAGTCTCAGGAATGAGTCAGGGGCCAAATAAGGAAATAGACCTCAGGGGCTAGCTAGGAATGTGATCTAACAGTTTAGCAAGGGAGAGAAAAAGGGAAGGTCTAGACCTGCGGGTGCCATGTTTGCCATGCTCGGGCCCAGTTAGAGAGCCCTTCATTGTCTGCCCCTGGTAAGAGAAAATGTATGTCCCTTCATAAAACCTGGGTGGCAGATATAAATTCCCTTTAGGTGTATGCATTTGACAAACAATGTTTTATCATCCTATGAGTTAGAGGGACACTTCAACACTTGGAATGTTCCCTGTCCTTTCCGGTGCAAAACACAGTTCTAATCTCAAAGGGCATTAGAGTTTATTCTTAAGCCAAATATGAGTAACCATGGCTGTGGACCATGTCATCCCAAATAAGTGTTCCAATGTGCGAACGGCTTCATGGACCTACTATAGTTGCATAAACCAATATATTTTCCTTATTTGTATGTATGTTTGTGTGCACGTATGCATATACATGTATGTGTTGCATCACAGGTGGGGGCCTGCTGCTGAGGCCGATGGCTCTCTCTCTCCCCAGTGTTGACCTGTTGCTGCATAGCGCATTAGTTAGAAAGGAGGCAATGTATAAATGAGTTATTTTATTGTAGGAAGGAGAAAATAGGCCGGTTAAGTAGAGAGAAGGAAAGGAGAAGAAGGAGGCAGAGAGAAAGGAGAGGAAGAAAGCAAGAGAAGAACAAAGAGCAAGAGAAGAGAGAGAGAACAAGAGAGGGAGAGCAAAGAGGAGACAAAGCGAGAGAGAGGGGAAGAGTAAGAGAGTGAGAGAGTAAAAAAGTGAAGAGCAAGAGAGGGAGGAGGAGGCAAACCACTCCTTTTATTGTATGGGGCATGGCATGTCTGGCTTGTGGTCAGATGACTGGGGATAGGGTCCAGCTAGAATGCTGGGAGCTTGGGGCATTGTCTGCCTGATAGAGCACACATCTCCTGCAGGGGCAGCTGTGAAGGGTTGTGACTGAGACAGGAACCAAAGACTCAGGAGTTATGGCCAAGCTCCTTCTGCCCCCTGCAAGCAGAAATTGCCCACAGGGGTTCAGGGCTCAAAGCCAAATGCTCGACTGAGCCTAAGTTACCTGAGCAGACCACTACCCCACACTGCCCCACATGTATGCACATGGAACCAGAACTCAGTTCCTCAAATCATCATCCACCTTGGATTTTGAGACAGGATTTCTCACTTTTACGTGGAACTTGATGATTCAGCTAGGGTGGCTGCCTGGTAAGCCCCACTCCAGGATTCTCTTGCCTCTACCTCCCCAGTGCTGGAGTTCCAGGTGTGTGCTGCCTCGTCTAATATTCCATGCGTGACTTGGAGAATCTAACTCAGTTCCTCATGCTAGAATAGCAAGTACTTTATGGATGAACTTTATGGATCGCCCCAGCCTCTGAAAAGACTTCTCAGTTAGGGTTTCTATTGCTGTGATAAAATGCAGTGAGCAAAGAAACGTGGGGAGGACAAAGGTTTATCTGGCTTACTTCCATAGCACTGTTTACCACCGAAGGAAGTCAGGGCAGAAATTCAGACAGGGCAGGATCTTGGAGGAGGTAAGGCAGAGGTCATGGAGGGGTACTGCTAACTGACTTGCTTGCTATGGCTTGCTCAGCCTGATTTCTTATAGAACCCAAGACCAGCAGTCCTGGCATGGCACTACCTGCCACGGGCTGGGTCCTTCCGACAGCCATCACTAATTAAGAAAACATCTTATAGCTAAATCTTATGAAGGCATTTTCTCAATTGAGGCCCCCTCCTTTCTGATGACTTTAGCTTGAGTCATGTTGACATGAAAGCAGCAAGGACACAAGGAGAAAAACGCCAAAACAAGCCAACCAACAAATGAACGAACACACCAAAACATTGGTAGAAACAGTAGGCAGGCAGGTCATAGAGAAAAGTGGGGGAAGTCTCTGCTATCGCATTAAGACGTTGACAATGTTCTTAGCCTTTGCGTTGGTAGAAGCTAGTGATCTGTTTAGTTAACACATTAGGTGTTTCAGGTGACAGTCAACGGATGCTAGGTCAGGCACAGGAGTGGGTGGGAAATTAATTGCTATTCAGGAACTAATGATTGCCCAAGATGATTTAACTCTGGATCTGCAGCATTCCAATTCTTTATAGTCACTACGTTCGAATCGGTCAGCTGGCCTACGGACTCATTAACATAGGCATGGATTTCCTTCCGGGGAATTTCAGCTCACACTCCCTTATGGGCACACACTGTTCTAGCTTCTTTAGCACTTAGAATGCTCCCTGTCCTTAAGATTCAGCTCAAGGGCCCGGAGAGCTAGCTCAGTGGTTAAGAGCACTTGTTGCTCTTGCAGATTTGGTTCCCTGAAGCGATTCGGTGGCTAAATATGGTCTGTAATCCCAGTTCCAGGTGATGCCCTCTTCCAGCTTCTATGAGCACAAGATACTCACATGGTATACGTACATGCAAGCGAAATATTCAAATACATAATAATAAAAAATAATTATTTAGAAAGGACTCAATTTGAGCCATAGATAGCCTTGAGAAGACCCTTAGAGCTTTACTGATTTCATCTGTCAACATTTAGGAGTCTTTGGAAACAAAGCAAAACAAACAAAACAAAAGAAGTAAAGAAGCAAACATCCTTATCAAGTAGGATTTTATGTTCCACATAAAATCCATTCAACCACAACAATTAGTCAGTTTGGATAGGTGTAGTTGAAATGGGTGTGGTGGGCTAGGAGTCTACTTTGGATGGCTTTCAGGATGACTTCTGGGCACCTTCAAGGACTTCTAGAACATGGGAGGATTGCTTGAGAGCTCCAGACTAGAACCTTGAAAGTCAAGCATCATGTTCCTTGGAGTGCCTCCAATAAAGCCACCCTCTCCGCCCCCCCTGCCAATCATTTATTTTATTTTATGTACACGAATATTTTCCCTGTACACATGTAGTTTACCACATGGGTGCCTGGTGTCTAGGGAGGTCAGAAGAGAACATCAGATTCTCTGGAACTGGAGTTAAGGATGGTTATAAACCACTATGTGGGTACTGGAATCGAGCTCATGTCCTCTGCTAGAGTAACATTTACTCTTAACCAATGAGCCATCTCTCTAGGCCCCAGTAAAGCCTTTTAATCATGCTGGCTCTTGCAATATTTTTCTCTTTTTCAACAACTTAGCATGTATGAATATATAACACAGTCTAGCCTATATCTCCAACTGATTTAGAAGTGTGTGGTGTGTATGTGTGTGTGTGTCTATGTGTATGTATATGTATATATGCATGTGTAAGTGTTTATGTGTGTATATGTATGGGTGTGAGTATGTGTGTATACATACAAAAGTGTGCATATTTGACTGAGTCTTAAAACAATCCTGTATTCCTTTGGGAATGTGACTCAGATTTAAAAACAGTCTAGGGAATGGGAAACAGCTTTATCACTGGACCAGGGGAAACCTGGATCTCTGCCTTCCAGAGCAAATTATCTGGGCTGGCAAATGCTGACTGCTAGTGTTAGGCAAAAGAAATCTGGTGGATGCTAAGCAGGGCAGGACAGAACCAGCACAGAACTAAGAGCTCACACCATTCCCCACATTCTTCCCTTGTGTACATGTAGGTCAGATTCCGATAGATAGAAGGTTCTGGAAGATGTCTACATAAGCTGTTCATGGCCTCGATATTTGGTGTCCCGGGGCCAGTCCCTGGAATGGGGATTAAACTATTGTTGAAGATACCTGTGGCGAAACCTGGCCAGGTTGGCAGCTACCCACTTACCTTAGTTGTTTCCTTACCTCTGTGAGCAGAGCTTTCCTTACCTGGTTGAAGTAACTTTTTACTATCATCTTTGCTTGGGGAGCTCTGTGAAAACTTTGGGGTGGAGCGACAAACATACTTTATGCAGGATGTGATTTGTCCAAGGCTGTTCTTGTTCAGAGGTGCCTGCCCTAACATTTGTTTCCAAGGCTCAGATTGAGACGTTGTGGTTGGAGCCCCACATAGTGGCGGCAGCAAAGAGTGCACAGGCCAAAAGAAGAATCTGTTGCCCCTGGAAGGTAAGCAGAAAGAACAGATAATGGCACTCAGGGACTTCCACGGGCCCCAACAGCTCACGCAAATGCAAATATGCTGTAAAGGTGACTGAACCTGGATATGATTCTGCTAAAATTTTAAACTAATGGTTTCAAAGGCAAATTGACATTAAAAAGAGTTCTCTGTTGATTCCTAAAAAGATTTTCTTCACACTCATTTACTGTGCTGTTGGGAATGCAGAGGTAGGGAGAAGGGGGAGTGGGCTTGAGGGTAGGGGACGGTAGTTGGGGGATGCAGGTTGGTGGTGTTGGGTTTTGGATTCTGGGGATTAAACTCCCGGTCTCTCAGCTTGAGACAAATACCTTTATCAACTGAGCCTTCTATCAATGGGGTCTATGAGAGGTTTGGAGCGAGGAAAGGGTCAGAGAGAAATGATGCAAATATCTAAAATATTAAAAATAATATAAATTTAATACAACAAAATGTATTTCATCTGGTCTTATAGACGTTTCACTTTTTTCTTTCTTTTGTGCTAATGTATATTAATTGTTTAAAAATGAGTACTACCATGATATTTTCATATATTCATATTACTTTGAGTGATAAGATTATTTTTTTAAATTATTTATTTATGAGTATACATAAGTACACTGTAGCTGACTTCAGACGCACCAGAAGAGGTCATCAGATCTCATTACGGGTGGTTGTGAGCCACCATGTGGTTGCTGGGATTTGAACTCAGGACCTTTGGAAGAACAGTCAGTGCTCTTACCTGCTGAGCCATCTCACCAGCCTCTTTTTTTTAATTATTTATTTATGATTATGAGTGATAAGATTCTTAACACTAGTCATTAATTGATTAGATTACTTTCATTCAGGGAAACCCAGGAGAAATAATGTGGTAAATTCAGTGAAGTAATTCTCTGAGAAGTGATTCTCTGCCAGGATGCCTTTAGAAATGTTGAAGTTTAATGTAGAATGTTTCAAAGACATCCCAGTGCCATGCTTAACATTCCCTTCACTAATAACTCTTTCTATTTATAAATTTTATTTTGCTACCTAAATTAGGATTGTATTTATTTAGATGTTTGGGCAACAAAAAAAAAATCTATGAAGCCATTATATTGTGGACATGCTGACTTTTTCAACAAACGTATGGAACATACAGATATATGTGTACATACACAGATGCACACACACACATACACACACATACACATGCACACACACATGCACAAGCACACACACAAGCACACACACATGCACACACACACAAGCACACACACACATGCACACACATGCACACACAGACATGCACACACACATGCACACACACATGCACACACACATGCACACACACATGCACACACAGACATGCACACACACTCATACACATGCACACACACACAAGCACACACACATGCACACACAGACATGCACACACACATGCACACACACATGCACACACACACATGCACACACACTCATACACATGCACACACACTTAGCAGCATTCTTAGCCATCAGATGATCATATATTATACATTTTCCTAATACATGAGCAGATGATAGTTATAGAACTTTCTGTTTGTTACTGTTTCTTTAGGACTCTAGTAGATGGTCTACTTATTCATTTAATTATTTTGTGTGGGGGTTGTTTGCTTGCCTACAACTGGGGGATGTAGAGGATGTCTGTGTATCATGTGCATGCAATGCCAATAGAAGCCAGAAGAGGGCATCATATCCCCTAGAACTGGAGTCACAGACAGTTGTGAACTGCTGTGTGGGTTCTGGAAATCCAACCCTGGTCCTGTTGAAGAGCACCCACGGTTCTTAACTGCTGAGCCACGTCTTTGGCTCCAACCTAAGATTTTTGTTTTGCAAATTGTGAGTCTGAATCTTTAAGGAAACAGGCGAAGGTGGGTTGTTTACGGATGATTGTCTTCAAGCCTTGTTTAAAACTTCAGCACAAGTGTGAGGCACATGCATGCACACACTTGTACACAGACACTCGCACACCAACACGAGCTCATGCATGCACACACCTACACACGAACATCCAGATACTCATCCCTGCACTTGGACTCGAAACACAGCATGTGAGTGCCAGATTTTGTTGATGAGGAACTGGCCATTTCTCAGAGGAAGGAGCCATTGAGGACATTTCTTGATTGTACAGAACAAAGCTCTATTGTTTCTCAGACGTGCTGTTCTGAGTAACCTGAAGCTCTAGGTCTTGTTCCTGATCCTAAGGCTAGCCAATTACTCTTCAAGTAGCAGCAGCCAGTCCAGCCTTTCCTTGTGGAGCCCAGTTCATGTGTCACACCACTGCTGAACAATTGTAGTCCATGTTGCAACTGATCAGTTAAAAGGCTCTTGGACCATTCTGAGTGAGGCTCCAAGTTCTGTAGAAACTTAAAGCAACTGAATAGATGGAGTCACCGAGGTTAGTGAGGGACTCTGAATGCCCCTGCTTTGTGGTCAGAGCACCTGCTTCTGGAGGCAAGGTGCAGGACTCTGGGAACTTGATGAATAAGATCATGGGAGGGTCATTTTGAACCCACAGTCCAGGCTATTATGAATAGGCCCAACTCTGCTCTACAGGTTAGTTATTCCTCTTCTAACTGTCACATTATTTGTAATCAACACTTCATTTATTTATGAGCTCTTCTCCCTTCTAGTTGTCTGACATGGCTGCAACATCTTTTTTTTTTCAAGGCACACTGAAGGATCTCTAGAAGCAAACACGAAATACGGATTCTCACGACTGCTGGCACAGCATAGGCCCTATTGTTCTCCTTAAGGCTGGAGGAGCGAATGGTACATTGTGGGAAGAGACAGCAGCTGGGACATCTGGTACTCATCACACCTATCTTAAATTCTTGTGCTAGCCCTACAGTGGTGGCACACACCTTTAATCCCAGCACTTGGGAGGCAGAGGCAGGCGGATTTCTAAGTTCGAGGCCAGCCTGGTCTACAGAGTGAGTTCCAGGACAGCCAGGGCTACATAGAGAAACCCTGTCTCGAAAAATAAAAACAAAACAAAACAAAACAAAACAAAACAAACTCAAAAACCAAAAACCAAAACCAAACAAACTTAAATTCTCTTCCTGATTCAGAATATCAAAGAGTAACAAAGTCTCTGTTAGCTTACAAAGCCCCCAATTCTGAAGGAATAAACTTATTTTAAAAGAAAGACCACAAGTTATGTATGATCCAAATCCAAAGCAGGTAATTTAAGAGGGAAGAATATTTTAGCAATTTAAGGTAAATAAGACAATATGGGACTGGTGAGATGACTCATCGGGGAAGAGCACCGACTGCTCTTCGGAAGGTCCTGAGTTCAAATCCCAGCAACCACATGGTGGCTCACAACCACCCGTAATGAGATCTGATGTCCTCTTTTGGTGTGTCTGAAGACAGCTACAGTGTACTTACATATAATAAATAAATAAATCTTAAAAAGAAAAAGACAATATAAAAAGAACCACGTGAAAATATTGGTGTTATTAGAATAAAGAACACAATATAGGACAAAAATGTGAGAGAGAACTTACAGAATTAATTTTTAAGTTGGAAGACAAGATTAAGGTTTTTTTTTTTTTTTCCTGGAAGAGAAAAGGAAGGGAAAAAGATAAAATACAAGCGAAAAAATAGAGTATGAGGAGGCCAGAAGTGTCAACTTCCTGGTAATAAGAGTTGCTGGAAAAGGCTGGGCCTCTGAGATTTGGAAATTTGTGAGGCGGTGCAGATAATTTTCTTAGAGTTCAGGGGCATAGAACATCCTCAGTTAAATGACCTGTGACACAATGTTCACTGACACTATGTCATAGGACTTTGCTCTTATCAGCAATGTTTTACACAAGAGTTTGTGAATTCATGTACATTTCATATCAGAAAATCCATGATGTGTGTGTGTGTCTGTGTGTGTGTGTGTGTGTGTGTGTGTGTGTACTACACACCCTCACATCTTCATTTCCAGATGGGAGCCTCTAACTCCAGGTGGCTTGGCCAAAAGCTCTTTCTGTCCCTGAGTCCATCTGACAGACTTACCCTCAGGTTGGACCTGAATCACAGGCCGGAACTACATTGTCCTCGCCGGCTTTTCCCTGTTGTCTGTTTGCTTGCCTGAGGGAGGCTACTCTACACTCTGTTCAATTTTTCAATATCCTTGCCTTTCAGAGGACTAGGGTCAGAGACTGCATCTTTGTAGCTTCTCTGTAAGAGGATCTGTTACATTGTTGCTATTGCTCAGCATCTTGTTTTTTACTCTTCTACTAGAGCAGTGGTTCTCAACCTTCCTAACTCTGCAATTGTTTAATATACGTCCTCATATTTTGGTGACCCTCAACTATAACATGTTCCTTGCTACTTCATAGCTGTAATTTTGCTACTGTTCTAAACTGTAATGTAAATATCTTTGTCTTAGGTGACCCCTGTGAAAGGGTCATTCAACTCCCAGGTTGAGAACTGCTGTATTAGAGGGAACCTTGGCCTGGAGGAAGTCCTGCAGCTACTGTATCTGTTTGAAGGGCCTATCATAGCATTTATGTTTATTTATTTTTCCTTACTTTATAATCTGTAGCATGGTTTAATACTGTTTTACACGTGTAAGTTATCATTTTCAAGTGCACCTTTAAAAACAGGACACCCTTTCCAAAGAAGATTTTTCTAGAGGGTCATAGTATTAAAAAAAATACAAAATGAGGATTGTTTAGACTAAAGTGGTGGGTGAGGGCCAGGGGCTTCACTCTTGTGCCTCCTGCTTCTCAAGGCATCGCGCATAGAGCAAGTATTTCAGAATGTGAGAGTCAAGGTGCGACCACCTGACTGGGTTCCTAGTTTCAAGCAAAGAAGCAAAAGGCTTCATCAAAAAGCACCACATAGGGGCTGGCGAGATGGTTCAGTGAGTAAGAGCACTGACTGCTCTTCCGAAGGTCCTGAGTTCAAACCCCAGCAACCACATGGTGGCTCACAACCACCCATAATGAGATCTGACGCCCTCTTCTGGTGCGTCTGAAGACAGCTATAGTGTATCTATTTATAATAATAAATAAATCTTTGGGCTGGAGCAAAAAAACATATTTATTTCGGGCGGTGGTGGCACACGCCTTTAATCCCAGCACTTGGGAGGCAGAGGCAGGCAGATTTCTGAGTTTGAGGCCAGCCTGGTCTACAGAGTGAGTTCCAGGACACAGCCAGGGCTACACAGAGAAACCCTGTCTCAAAAAAAAAAAAAAAAACAAAAAAAACAAAAACAAAAACAAAAACAAAAAAAAACACCATATAACTCTCCACAGCTCTGGAGATACATAGGATCAGGCTGGATTCACCTTCCTTTCTGACTTTTTGGAGGGGAAACGTGCAAGCCTTGACTGAGCCAGGCTCCATTCTCTCCAGCGGGCCGTAGGCTGCTCCGCCTAGGCTTTCCAGCACGTTAGCTACACTTGTTCCGTGTTCTAAGAGACCAAGTTCTGTTTTCTAATTTTGACATTGTACTTTTATTCACATCACATATTTTGACATTCCCTAAGAGGATCAGGAAGAGACGGGATGAGAGGCTGAGGCAGAGGGCCAAAGGGAGGCCCTGATTTCCCTCATATCCCTTCTCGCCTAACCAAAATGGTGCCGGAGGGAGGCAAAATTGTCCCTGCTTTGGAAGGATGCATAAAGCCACACTCATGCACACAGAGCTCCCACCGCTCACTGCAGCAGCCTCCACACACTAGAATCTTCTCCGCGCTTTGTTGAGTCAGTAGTGTTTCAGCACGTGCCACTATTTCCTGGTACATGCCAGTATGCGAGATGCCCACACAGGCTGTTAATGACTTCCAGAGAGCTTTTTACTTCTCAACAGTCCAACTGTAGATGCTCTGAACTGTGCATCTCATTTCTTTAATCTGGTGCCCTCTCTTATGGTTATAAGGCAACAACAGGCGTGTAGCTTACATGGAGAACCAAAGTGACAGGCTTAAAGCCACCTTTACTTTGTTTATAAGGCTCCTATTTTGTTTAGAAAGGCAGATGATGAAACTTGAGTCTGCTCCTGCCTCAGAGATTAGTCAACTAAATAGGATTTTAAAACTCTTAATTTTACCTGATTGATAAAGTAATACACAAATAAATGTAGCATCTAGAAAAATAGAATAACAAAGAAATGAATTTAAAAAAATCAACATCGAAAAATGTGGTTACTTTTTAGGTAAGAAAAGTTTTAAAAAACACCTTTTTAGAACAATTTTAGATTTATAGTAAAATACTCAAATGAGTGGGTTATGCTTGTTACATTATTGGGTCAGTGTGAAGACATCATTGTGGGCGTGGCTCTGTTGTTGAGGACTGGGGGTGGGGGCGGGGACAGGGGGTTGCATCTTTAGTGTGCAGGCAGCCTGGGATAGAGTCCTAGCATTGAATGAAACAGGCATGAGGGCACATAAAGCCCATGACAGACTTTACAGCAAGGGTTGGATGGTTCCGCCACTTACCTTCTCTGCTTCAGATCTTAGTACTCATCTGTCTACGATGCCTTTTTTTGGTTTTGCATGAGTCTAAAGGAAGCCTGCTTTTGTGATATTACCCCCCTTTCTCTACATGTTTAAAACTTCCACAAACTAGGATGCACCATTTTCCTAATGTCGTACATTCAGATTTTTACTTATCATGTAGGAAAATTTAAAATTAGTTTCTGGAAATAATTTTCCAGGTTCTTCGAAGAACTGGGGGTTAATTTGGAAATAAACTGTGTGGTGTAGTCTCCTGGACGCCATCTCCTGGACAAAAGGCTATTGTCTGAAAAGGCCAGTGCTATGGCTCCCCTGGAGGACGGGTCTCAGGACAAGGCTGGAGACAGCTGATGGAGAGTTAACTCTTCCTTGCTCCTGTGGGAAGAGCCAGCGCATTCATGCCTCTTTCTCAGCCACTCAAGGATACCCTCCCTCCCCCTGCCCCTGAGCAAAGCCTTTAGAGCAGTGGTTCTTAACCTGTGATTCTTCCCCCCCCCCCCCGGGGGTCACATATCAGATAATCTGTATATTATCAGTATACAGATAATATAACAGTAACAAAATTACAGTTATGAAGTAGTAACAAAATAATGTTATGTTTGAGTTATCACAATATGAGGGTCACAGCATTAGGGAGGTTAAGAAGGTTGAAAACCACTGTTTTAGAGTCTAAAGTTTAGACCCACACCTGGCACTTGCTTGTTTTTCCTGCTGTTAGGGACTACTGGCTTCATACGGAAACTATGCTGGCAGAAGTGAGCTAGATCTATGAAAACAGATGTTGACAAATACATCATCTGTGGTGACCCAGCAAGTTCAAACCACCTCCTGGAGTCTGCAAACTATGCCAGTCTGCATAGATGGGTTCACTAGAGGCACACAATTGCAAAGATTATGTTCCTTTGCCATGTCTCCCAGCCCTGTGACAGAAACAGCACCGTGTGTGTTGTGGAATGGATGGGGGTAAAGCTTAGCAGCCACAGGGCTGGGAGGGCCTCTCCTGGTCTACACTGCAGCGCCATTCCCGTGCTGTGGCACCATTGCTACAACAGCACAGCACACCTTGAACTCCAGAGCTCTCAAGGCTGACTCAGCCTCACAGGGCTCGATACATGTGCTGTGTACTTCCATGTGACAGGGGCCGAGGCTGTATTCA